>PVKP010001704.1:122408-139212 GCA_004027715.1 Plecturocebus donacophilus
TTAGACAACGCAGCAGTCTACGATGCCTCAATCCAACCTTTCTTTCCTCTTTACTTTCACTCCAGTTAGGTTGACATCACAGGAATTTCCCCTAATAAAATGCATGTGAGTTTAATTCCATCTTGGCATCTACTTCTTACAAGACCTGGACGAACAAAAGTGGTACCATCAGTGGTCCTAGGAGAAAAGGAGCAGCAAATGGGGATTTGGGCCTGGCTCACCCATCACCCAGCAGCAGGTAGAGATAATGCTTTCCTGGCCAGTAGGTGGGACACCAGGTAGCACCTCCATTGCTGAAGACTTCACTGGTGGTGACCTGTAGCCATGATCTGCTGGGAATGGGAATGTCAGAGCAGGTGTGATACTTATAGGCATTTGCAAAATATCAAGGGATCAGTGTCTACAAAGACATTAGAGTTGGTAGTTATTGCTGAGTTGAATTTACATCTTACAGAAGGATAATGAATAAATTAGGCTATCAGCAAGTGTGACAGTCTCAGGCCTTATTTTTGGCATTCAAGGAAGCTTTTATCTCCTGCTTGGTAGGGCAGACATAACTGAAGGTAGGCTGAAGACCAAATTGCTGTGGTCACAGAGCTGTTTGGATGCTCAGCCTATACAGGTCTGCTATGCAAAGAGCAGGGGATTCTGAAACATGGGGTGCGAATATCTTTATTGATATCCTGAGAAGTTGACCTTATGACCCCCTTTTTTCTGCTCTGACTTTTATGTATTTAACACTTCTTTTAAATTTTCTAAAACATTTTTAAGAGACATACTTTTTCAGAAAGTTATGTGTTGTGGTTGTTTACTGAAGATTCATTAAGCATCCATTTATTGAGTGTCTTCTATTGCTAAGAACTCTGCTGGAAGGTGCTAGGTAGGCCCTGGGGACACAATAGTGAGAAAGGGAGCCTTAGTATAAATTTCATGGAACTTACAGCCTAAAGGGAGAGAAAAATTTAAAGAAGCAATCCCAGAAATGAATAATATTAACAATTGTGACAAGAGTGTCCAAGGAAAAAAGAATAAAGATAAATAGAAGAGTCACATGGAGGAAACTACTTTAGATAGAGGAATTAAATAAGCCCTCTCTATAGAAATGACATGAAGTTGAGAACAAAGTAATAAGTGACACTTGGTCCAGTGAAAACTAGGAAAAAACCCTTCCAGGTAGAGGACAACAGTCTTCCCGTGTGTGGTGAGGTGACAAAAAGCCAGGTATCCTGGGGCAAAGAGAGAGGGTTAATGCATTGGAACTGCCTAGCTGTGTAGGGTACTTATACCCAACTCCCTTCCCTCTCTCCTTCCCCCAGGGTCAGCCTGATATAATTCTCTTAACCCTTCTAGGTTTCTACTAATGTTCCCTTATAGGCGTTAATCCTTATAAAATCCTTGTATGATTACCCCCATCTTGGTGTCTGCTTTTTGGAGGATCCATATGAACACAAACAGTAGAGGAAGGCCTCAGTGAGAAGGTGATGTTAAATTCAATTGAGCCTAAAGCTGTCTTCTTACATATTTTAAGTTCAGACTAAAGATTTCTCCATGCACAGGGAACTGTAACCTAACTGAATGTGTAAACAGATTGTAACCTACTCTTGTGTCAATCACAGAGTATTGGCCAATCCCAGGCAGCCAGCTGTTCAAATCATGTTCAAATAAGGCACATGTTAAACTGTAACCAACCCAGATATTTCTGTACCTTATTTCCTTTTTCTTTAAGTCACTTTCCTTTTTCTGTCCATCAATGTAATCAGACCACGTGGCAGCCCCAAAGTCGTTCTGAACCTATTTTCATTCTGGGGGCTGCCTGGTTCACTAATTGTTCTTCTCCTATGAAATTCTGTTAAGTCTAATTTGGCTATCATTTTTCTTTTAACATTGACATTTGAACTAAGACATGCAGGAGGTGAAGGGAGCTAGCCAGGAGGGTATTTGGAGAAAGAACATTCCAGGCAAGCAAATAGCAATAGCAAAAGCTTAGAGAGGAAGGAGTGTTCCCTGCTGTCCTCAAAGAGAGCAGGTTCCGTGAAGGAGTGAGTGGGTCAGGTTGTAGCAGGCAAGGCCAGAGAGGTGGGTAATGGGGACCTTCTAATCTGAATGAGAAGGAAGAAACTGCAGGCTTCTGGATGGAGAAATGGAATGACCTAACTTAAGTTGTTTTGGTTTGAGACAAGAGTCTTGCTCTGTCACCCAGGCTAGAGTGCCATGGTGCAATCTTGGCTCACTGCAACTTCTGCCTCCTGGGTTTAAGCGATTCTCCTTCCTCAACCTTCTGAGTAGTTGGACAGGCTGGTCTTGAATTCCTGACCTCAAGTGATCTGCCCTCCTAGGTCTCCCAAAGTGCTGGGATTACAGGTATGAGACATCACCCCTGGCCTCACTTAAGTTTTAAAAGGATCTTTCCTGCAGGTATTTGAGAATTTGATTGTAGAAGGCCCAAGGTGTAAACAGAAATACCAGTGAGAAGATTATGAGATCCAGGTGAGAGATGATCAAACTGGCCTAGGGTGGAAGTGATGAGAAGTGATCAGAATGTGGATGCATGCTTAGGGGAAAGACAACTGAATGTCTTGAAAGATTGGGTGTGAGATGTAAAAGGAAAAATGGTGACAGGAATGGAGATGTCACTCATGAAAATGGAGCCGTGACCAGTTGCAAGAGGCTTGTGGAGTAGGTCAGGAGCTTGAGGCATGTTAGGTTTGAGCTGTTTATTCAACATGTACATGGTGCTGTCAAGAGGCAGTTGGATGTATGAGCCTGGTGTTCAGAGGAGAAGTTTGCACTCAAGACATAAATTTGGGAGTTGTTGATGGTGAAACGGTATTCAAAGCAGTGAAACTGGATGAGCTCACTAGGGAGTGATTATGAATAGCAAAACTGTGTAGTTAATAAAATCATATATAAGCAAGTGAATTCATATCACTCATAGCTGAATATCCATGTTCAAAAACTATGAGAATGCCCATATATTTTTCTGTATATTTGAATTTCTGAGATGCAAATTCTAAACCTACTCATTCTACATCTCTGCCTATGAGCCAGAAGAATAATTTTTTACCTCCAGCTTTCCTTCCTGATTAATGAATTAAGAACCAAATATGTTACTGAGTAAAAAAAAAAAATTTCTTTTTACATAGTAATTCTACCTGCAGAACTGAATCCTAATATTAAGGCTGGAGGCCAATTTGCTTATGAAGTTCATTTCTCTCTATATTTTATACCTCAATTACACTTATCATTATTTTCAATTTTCTTTGATCTCTGCTGCACTAAGACTACAATAAAATCTATTTTCTTTATTTTATGTATTTAAAAATTGTGTTAACTATTTTGAATCAGATAGTCTTCACTGAAATTCTTCGAAGGGCAATTTCACATGTATACGTCACACATATACTTCACAGGACAATTCAAAGGAAATGTTGTTATTTCCATTTTTGGGGAAAAGATGTACTAAGTATAATCAGCCTGTACTGCAGGGAAGCCTTGCTGTAGCATGGCCCAAGCTAAGAAACACATCAGAGTTTCATCTCACTCATCTTCCCTCAGTGCCTTAAAAATACATTAGGTAATTATTTAGTGCGCAACCTCTATAGACTCATGAATGTTTTGGGCTGGAAGGAATCATTATGATCACTTTCTGGTGCCTCATTTTATAAATTATGCAAAAGTTTAGAACATTTTCAAGTACTTGGCAATTCTTGCTTGTTTATCTTCTTTCCTCACATATTTGGGGCTAGGGCTGTTGCAACAAATTGCCACACATTCGGTCATTCAAGATAACATAAATGTCTGGAGGTCAGATGTCTGAAATCAAGGTGTTGGCAGGACCATGCTTCCTCTAAGGCTCTAGGGAAGAATCCTTCCTTGCCTTTCCCAGCTTCTGTCTCCAGGTGTTTCTTGGTTCATGGCAGCATGAATTCCAATCTTCCTCTGTCTTCCCATGGCCTTCTTTCCCTGGTGCCTATTTCTCAAATATCCTGCTTTCTTCTCTTATAAGGACACAAATCATTGGATTTGGGGCCACCCTAAATCCAGAATAATCTCATCCTAAAATCCTTATCTTAATTAAATCTTCCAAGACCCTATTTCCAATTGAGGCCACATTCACAAGTACTAGAAGTTAAGATTTGGACATATATTTTTGAGTGACACAACATAATCCCTCCCTCCCCCTCTCCCTCCCTTCTTCCTTCATCCCTTCCCTCCTTCCTTCCTTGGTTCCTCTCAATCAACACCTCACATCAGTCAGTTTTTTATCCTTTCATGTTCTACATTGATTCCAATCTGTCACTGACTCTTTAAGGTAGTTACACTTTCTCTTAAGAAAAAAAAAATCCATAAAGACCTAGGTCAGAAGAGTTAGTGGAAAAAGTAACAGTCCATACTTCTGTGATTTGTTCAGTCAGGCCATAGGTGTTATTCCATTATCTTCCTTTCCCACCATTTATTCTATTATAAAATTTCTTCACCTTTGACCATTTAGGTCATTCTAGTCTGGTTTGCTTGTCTGGAGGAACACAGGCTTTTATCCCTAAGAACTCTAAGCCTTTGGTAATTTTGCCTTTATCAGGCTGTAACTGTGGCAATTGCCTGTTTGCTGTTATAATGAATATGAAAGCAACAAGAGATGTTTTGATGAATATGCTATGTTTCATAGTTCTCCCTGGCCCCATTATATATCAACAACCTGAGGTCATCATGATTAGTAGGGTTGATTGCTCTGCCAGCATAAATGCTTTCCGGTCTGCCAGCAAGAGAATCTCAAAGTGAATGGCAGTAATCATAGCTTTAGGTTCAGTGGAACTGTTGCTGCATTTCCTAATGGCAGTGTCTCCCATCTCCATTGGAACTAGAGCCTAGAGCCTCTGTATTATTCATTTAGTGTTGTATAATATGCCATCTCAAAACTCAGTAACCTCCAACAGTAAACATTTACTATTGTGCTCTCAGATCTATTGAGAAACCTCTGGTTTAAGTTGTGGGTCCTTGGGTTGGCTGGGATGATTCTGCTCCATGTTTCCTCTTACTCTTCTTAGGAAGGCAGATTACCTGGGCATGCTCTTCTCATGGCGATGGCAGAAACATAGGAGAACAAGGCCAGCTGCCCTAGCACATATCAAACCTTTGCTTGCATCATCTCTACTACCATATCACTGGCTAAAGCAAAGCACTTTTCTGAGCCCAAAGTCAAAGTATGAAAATTTATACTCCAAAAGGCCCAAGCATACCGCACTATGAAATTCAACATCAGTAGAGCAGAGAAGTATACTCTTCCCATGGACTTTGTGTATGTATGCTGGGGAAAGTTAATATTTACTGAAGAATACGCTAATTTATACAACCTCCAGTGGGAATGAGATATACAGCTTTTCAAACTGGTACACTAAGATGATGGCAAGAGGCACCAATCCTACTTCCACACGATCATTCTTTGCTTCATGTATATGTTGCATCCTGGGAAACTTTAACCCTTCAAGGTGTAATATCTAAGTTGGTGCATTAGCTGAGCCTTTCATCAGCTATTCCAATACCTGTCAGGCTGAGTGTGTTTGTGGTGTATGTGAGAAAGAATGGATACAAGGGTCACGTGTCATTCAAGGCACCACTTTTGGCATAAAATGGGTTCCTTGGCCTAAAACTATGAAGCTATGTCGTAAGAGACCCCACATCAGTAAACTAGGTCTCATAGGGCCCTTATTGTGATGCAGACAGAGGCACGATGGACGGAAAGCATGCTACTCTCTGGTCTAAGTATCAGTTCCACTCAGGACTAACTGCTGACCTCTCCAGAATAATAGAGATCCATTGCAATTAACATACCATCAAGTGACAGCCTGGTCCCTTGAGGTATGGTACCATACCAAGGGCCATTGATAAGTCAAGCTTCAGCAGTAGCATTGGTAAGAGGGAGCTTCTATCCATAAATAAATTTTATTTCTACCACCATACCTTCTCTGTTCATGGATCTCTTGCATACTGGGATGGTTAAAGACAGAGTCTAGCTGATGTCCACCGGAAAAATCATCAAGTCCACTGGAATCATAAGTGCATTCTCTGTGAAGTATAATCTCTGGTGGGCAATGACATGGGCACAGATCTTTCCAATTTGCTCCATTTCACATGTCCATCCATATGTTACTAACCTCAAACCCCTTGCCTCTATTTTTCTAATATTTTAAACCTATCTTAGTTTATTCAGGTTGCTATAATAAAATACCATAACTAGGTGGCTCAGAAGCAACATAGATGTATTTCTCACAGTTCTCAAAGCTGGGAAGTCCAAGATCAAGGCACCAACAGATTCAGGGTCTGGTGAGGGCTCATTTTCTCCTTTATAGTTGTCACCTTCTTACTGTGTCCTCAACATGGGGAAAGGGGCCTTTGTTATAAAGGCACTAATCCCATTCATGAGACCTCTATTTTTGCAATCTAATCATCCCAGCCAAAGGCCCCATTTCCAAATGCCATCAAAATAGGGATTGGGTTTGAACATATGGGTTTTATGAGGACACAGACGTTCAGACCATAGCAAGGCCCTTGACCAACCAGCCAAGCCATTGTTTATATTCTTGTATCAGGCCATTTATTCCTTCATACAAGTTGATAATCTGGAATACTCACAGCTCTACCCACAGAGAGAATTTCCCCTCACCTCTAACTTTTAGGAACAACTCTGAGTAGGATTGTAATTTAGGAGTGGCTCATTTTTGGCTTGCACCAACATATGGAGCCAATCCACCCCTAAGTTAGGCATAAGCATTTCCTAGTTCAGGAAATTCTCACAAGGCCATAGGTAGGAAGTGACAATACAATAGCAATGGGTAAAATGAAAATCCTAGCCACATTTTAATTTATTTCACTAATGTTGGCTGTAGCAGGCTGGACTTGATCCCCCATGTATCATTTCCATTGTATAAGAAATTGCTCTAGAACCTACAAACCATAAGAACTTGAGGATCTGGCAATCGCAATTCATGATGGGAAGCTCTTTGCATAGTCACTGATATTTTGTAATCAAGCTTTTAGTTCCTGGTAGAACCTGGAAGCATGTGAGAACTTAGTTAATTTTTTAAAATAATAATCTTTTATTTTTCAGAGTAGTTTTAGGTTCAAAGTCAAACTGCATGGAAAATACAGAGTATTTGCCTATATTCTCTGCCCCTACATATGCGCAACCTCTCCTACTATCAACATCCCACACCAGAGTGATACATTTATTCCAACTGATGGATCTACATTAGCATATAGTTATTACCCAAAGTTTGTAGTTTATATTTAGAGTTTACTGTTGACACTGTAAATTCTTTTGTTTTTTAAAGTATAAAGGCATGCATACACCATTTTAGTATCATACAAACCAATTTCACAGCCCTAAAAATCCTCTGTGCTCTGCCTGTTCATTCCTCCCTCCACTGAATAATACTCCATTATCTACATGTACCACAGTTTATTTATACATTCACCTACTGAAGGATATCTTGGTCACCTCCACGTTATGGCAGTTATGAGTAAAGTTGTTGCAAACATTCATGTGTAAGTTTTTGTGTGAATATAAGTTTTCAATTTATTTGGGTAAATACAAAGGATCATGATTGCTGGATTGTATGTAAGAGTATGTTTAATTTTGTAAAAACTGTCAAACTATCTTCCACAGTGGGTGCATCATTTTGCAATCCCACCAGCAATGAATGGTAGTTTTTGTTGTTCCACATCCTTGTCAGCATTTGATGTTGGCAGTGTTTTGGATTTTGACCATTTTGATAGGTGGGTAGTGGTATCTCATTTTTGCTTTAATTTGCAAGTCCCTAATGTCACATAATGTTGAGCATATTTTCACGTTGTTAGTTGTCATGTCTATATCTTTGATGAGGTGTATTTATAATTTAAAAATAAACAAAATAACAGATGTTGGTGAAATTGTGGAAAAAAGAGACTGTTCATATACTGTTGATGGGATTGTAAAGTAGTTCAGTACTTTTAAGTATTTTGTCCATTTTTAAACATGTTGTTCATTTAAAAATTCTTTTATTTTTTAATTTGTATTTTATATTCAAGGAAATATGTGCATGTTTGTTATAAGGGTATGTTGCGTGATGCTAAGGTTTAGGTGTCTATTGATTCTGTCACCCACATAGTGAACATAATATCCAATAGGAAGTTTTTCAGCCTTTGTTCCTTCCCTTAATCCACCATTTTTAGAGGCTTCAGTGCCTGTTAGTCCCATTTTACACCCAAGTGAACCCAATGATTAGCTCCTACTTACAAGTGAGAACATGTGGTATTTGGTTTCTGTTTCTGTGTTAATTTACTTAGGATGATAGCCTCCAGCTGCATCCACATTGTTGCAAATGGCATGATTTTATTCTTTTTTATTGTTGCATAGTGTTCCTGGTGTATATGTAGCATATTTTCTTTATCCAATCCATTACTGATAGGAACCTAGATTAATTCCTTGACTTTGCTATTGTGAATAGGGCTGTTGTGAACATGAGTGCATGTGCCTTTTTTTTTTTTTTTTTTTTTTGAGACAGAGTTTTGCTCTTGTTGCTGAGGCTGGAGTACAATGGTGCAATGCAACCTCTTGGCTCACTGCAACCTCTGCCTCCTGGGTTCAAGCAATTCTCCTGCCTCAGCCACCCAAGTAGCAGGGATTACAGGTGCCCACCACCATGCCCAGCTAGTTTTGTATTTTTAGTAGAGATGATGTTTCTCCATGTTGATCAGTCTGGTCTTCAACTCCCAACCTCGGGTGATCTGCCCGCCTTGACCTCCCAAAGTGCTGGGATTATAGGCATGAACCACTGTGCCCGGCCTCGAGTGCATGTGTCTTTTTGTAGAATGATTTATATTCTTTCACCTGCTTGCTTAGAGGTATTCTTGGGTATTTTCTTCTTTTTGTGGGTATTGTAAGTGAGATTACATCTTGATTTGACTCAGCTTCAATGTTAGCAGTATATAGAAATGCTATTGATTTTTATACATTCATTCTGTAACTTTCTTGAAACTTTACTGAAGTCATTCTGGCAGAGTCTTTAGGGTTTTCTATGTCTAGAATTATAGCATCAGCAAAGAGAGATAATTTAATTCCCTTTTTTTGAATATAGACATCTCTTATTTCTTTATCTTGCCTGATTATTTTGGCTAGAACTTCCAGTACTACATTGAATAGGAGTGGTGAGAGTGGACATTCTTGCCTTGCTTCAGTTCTTAGGGGAATGTTTCCAGCTTTTGTCTGTTCCATGTGAGGTTGACTGTGGGTTTGTCATAGACAGCTCTTATTATTTTGAGGTATGTTTCTTTGATGCTTGTTTGTTGAGGGCTTTTTATCATTAAGGGATGTTGGAATTTATAGAGGGCGTTTTCTGCATTTATTGAGATGCTTATGTGGTATTTGTTTTTAATTCTGTTTATGTGGTGAATCACATTTATTGATTTGTGTATGTTGAACCACCTTGCATCCCAGGAATAAAGTCTCCTTAATTGTGATGAATTAACTTTTTGAGAGCTACTAGATTTGTTTTGGTAGTATTTTGTTGAAGATCTTTGCATCTATGTTCATCAGGAATATTAGCCTGAAGTCTCTGTATTTGTTGTGCCTTTGCAGGTTTTAGCATCAGGATGATGCTGGTCTCAGGGAGAGTTAGGGAGGAATCCTTTCTTCTCAGTGTTTTGGAATGGTTTCGGTCAGATTGGCACCAGCTCTTCTTCATATGGCTGGTACAATATGGCTCTGAATTCATATGCTCCCGGGTATCTTCTGATTGCAGTTATTATTATTATTATTATTACTGACTCAATTTAGTAACTCATTACTGATCTGTTCAGGGTTTAAGTTTCTTCCTGATTCAATTTTTGGAGATTATATTTTCCCAGGAATTTATTCATTTCCTCTAGATTTTGTATTTATGAAGACGTTCATGGTAATCTCTGAAGATCTTTTGTATTTCTTTGGGATTTGTTATAACATCACCTTTATCATCTCTGAATGAGCTAATTTGTACCTTCTCCCTTTCATTTGTTACTTTTTCTGGTAGTCTATCAATCTTGTTTAACCTTTCAAAGATCAAACATTTTATATCACTGAATATTTGTATGGTTGTGTGGGTATGAATTTAATTTAGTCATGATCTGATTTTAATTATTTTCTTTCTTTTGCTAGCTTTGGAATTAATTTGATCTGGTTGTTCTAGTTCCTTTCGGTGGGATATTATTTTGATATTTTCTCTCTTTTTGAAGTAGGCATTTAGCCCTATAAACCTTTGCCTTAACACTGTTTCACAGAGGTTTTAGTATTTGTGTCTCTATTTTCATTTGTTTCAAAGAATGTTTTGATTCCTTCCTTAATTTTGTTGTTTACACAAAAGTCATTCAGGATCAAATTGTTTAGTTTTCATATACTTTTGTGGTTTTGAGAGTTATTTTTTGTTTGATTCTATTTTTATTCCACTGTGATTTGAGAAGATGGTTGGTATGATTTTTATTTTTCTTTGAATTTATTAAAACTTGCTTTATAACTGAGCATGTAGTCAATCTTAGGGTATATTTCATATGTATATGAGAAGAATATATATACTGTGGTTGTTGGGTGGAGTATTCTGTACATGTGTTTTAGCGTCAAACTGTCAAGTGTTGAATTGAAGTCCAGAATTTCTTTGTTAGTTTTCTGCCTTGATGATCTGTCTAATGCTGGTAATGGAATGGTTAATTCCCCCACTATTATTTTGTGGCTCTCTAAATCTTTTCCTAGTCTCAGAAGTAATTGTGTTATGAATCTGGGCTCTCCAGTGTTGGGTGCAAATATATTTAGGATAGTGAAGTCTTCTTGAATTGAACACTTTGTCATTATGTAATGCCCTTCTTTTTCGTTCTTCACTGTTGTTGGTTTAAAGCCTGTTTTATTTGATATAAGAATAGTGACCTTCACACTTTTTTTTTAAATTTTTTTGCAGGATAGGTTTTTCTCTATCCCTTTACTTTGAGCTTTTGGATGTCATCACATGTGAGATGGGTCTCTTGAAGGCAGCAGAGGATGAGTCTTGTTTTTTTTTTTTAATTCACTTTGCTACTCTGTCTTTTAAATAGAGAATTTAGGCTGTTTATGACCAAGGTTAATATTGATATGTGAGGTTTGGTTTCTGTCACAGCATTGTTAACTAGTGGCTTTGTAGTCTCAATTGTGTAGTTACTTTAAAGGGTTCATGGGCTATGTGCTTATGTGTGCTTTTGTAGTAAGGAGTATTGTTCTTTCATTTGCATGTTTAGAACTCCCTTAAGTATCTCTCGTAGGGCCTATCTAGTGGTGACAAATTTTCTTAGTGATTGCTTTTCTGTAAAAGATTTTGTTTCTCCTTCACTTATGAAGCTTAGTTTGGGGGAATATAAAAATTCTTCGGTGACATTTCTTTTCTTTAAGAATACTAAAAATGTGTCCCCAGTCTCTTCTGGTTTGTACAGTTTCTGCTAAGAAATCCAGGCTTTCCTTTATATGGAATATGGCCCTTTACTCTAGGCTTTCCTTTATAGGGAATATGGCCCTTTTCTCTAGCTGCCCTTAAGATTTTTTCTTTGGCATTGACCTTGGATAGTTTGATGAATATGTGCACATGATATGTGATGAATATGTGCCTATGTGAATATGTGCCTTGTGAAAATTTCATGAATTATACCCTCAAATATGTTTATGCTTTCTACATCTTACTTTCTCCTCTTCTCTTTCAGGAATGCCAATAAGTTGTACATTTGATAGTTTTATGTAATCTCATATTTCTCAAAGGCTTTGTTCATTTTTACAAAATTATTATATAATTTTTGTCTGGCTGGATTGATTGAAAGGTCAAGTCTTCCAGCTCTGTAATTCTTTCTTCTTCTTTGATCGATTTGTTGTGAAGGCTTCTTATTTGTATTTTGAAATTCTAGTAGTAAAATTTTTAATTCCAGAAGTTCAGTTTGGTTCTTTCTTAATATAGTTACATTGTCTTTCACATCTGAGATTGTTTTTTTGTTTTTTTTTGTGTTGGATTTCAACTTTCCATTGGATCTCATTGAGTTTTCTTGCCATTCATATTCTGGATTCAATATCTGTCATTTCAGTCATTTTATTCTTGCTAGAATCCATTGCTAGGGAGCTGGTGCCATATTTTAGAAGTGATTAAACATTCTGGCTCTTGTACTGCCTGAGTTCTTGTGCTGGTTCTTTCTCATCTGAGGGTGCTGATGCTTCTTTTTTTGAATACAGTATTGTTTAGATAGGACTTTTAAAATCTTTTTTCTCTTTAGGGTATGGCTGTGGTATATGTTACGTATGATTGATTTGTTTCAATTCTGAGTGCCTTCAAAGGGCCAGGGCTCTGTACAGGTTCCTTCACTGCAGATAGATTCATATGATGGCTTACTCAGACATTGCTTGGTGAGCTGTGTATTTTTGTTTGGTGGTATAATTCAGGCTGCAATCCAGTATATGGTGCTTAAGAGTAAGAGTCAGCAGGAGGCTCTTACTGTGTGTGTGCTCACCCTCATCTGGGGTGGAGAAAATAGAGAAGCCAATGAAGTACCCTCCCCCAATGCTGCTGGGCTTCAGCTGTGGATGGCACTGCTGGAGAAGGCCTAGAAGTGCATCTTTCAGCCAGCATTCCCTAAAGCCCAGTGGGATCAGCCACTGCCATGTCTACAGCAGTGCACCAGAGAGGGAACAGAGGGATGGGGAGAGATGATCCCTTCTCTAAGTCTGTTCCAGGCTTTGGTATTGCCCCGTTCAGTGGCTGGCACCACATTTGCATTTCCTTTGACCCCAGGCAGGCTTTGGCAGGCTGTGCTACCCTTCCCCTAGGGGCAGTTCACAATAGGGGTTAGATCTCCAAGGGAATGAAGTCCACCTTCCTCTGTGTCCTCAGAGCTGATCAGGCACTCTCCCCCAATGGACCAAGGGAGTAGACTGGGACAAAGCTGTAACTGGCTGCAAGTCATGCTATCCAAAATAAACATCAGCTTCAGCAACTCTCCTTCTCTAGTTCTGCTAAAGGAGAGAGCCAAATTCCAAGAGGCTACTATTGGAACATTCTCCACATTTCTTGCTGAATTCTGGCTGTGGGGCCCTTATCCCACACACTTCCACTTCCCAGTGGAAGCACTCTAATCTATCTGGCCAGAGACTGAAATGTCTGCAGTGGCTGCCGTTGCCAGGTTGCCAAACAATGACTGATTTTGTCTGAGCCTGGATTAAAAATGGCATCCATTTTTCAGTCCTTGTTCTGGGTAAATATCTGCAGCTTTCCCTGGTGTCTTTCTCTCTCTCTGTCTCTCAGCCTCTACCTGAGCTAGCTCCCAGGTTTGGGAGTAGCAGGATGCCCTCCCTTGTTCTGGGTTGCACACATCCCTGTGTGATAAAGAGGGAGACTGGCTGCCTCACTCAGGAACTGGGGCTTCACTCACTTTACTAGTCAAATGCCATGGGGGGGCTGCTCATCTCCTCCCTGGAGCCTCGGGTGTCCTTCACTATTCCAGTGAATTTCCATGTTTTTTCTTGAATTAGATCTCATGGAGTTGATTTTTATGTACTCTTTTGCTATACCCAAATGGCTGAGGTATGCTTAAAGTCTCTAATATACCATCCTGAAAAAAACAAAAAACACCAAAACCTCATCTAAAAAAAAATAGTCGAGATTTAAGAGATTTTGTTTTATATTTTGGATATCAGTCCTGTATCAGATGTGTCTTTTGCAAATATTTTCTACCTTTCTGTGGGCTCGTCCTCTCAATCTCTGACATTGTCTTTCAGAGAAGATGCCTAATTTTAATGAAGTCCAATTATTTCTTCCATGAATCACACATTTGGTGAATCAAAAAGTCATTGTCGTAGCCAATTTTATCCAGGTTTTCTCCTGTGTTATCTTCTAGGAGTTTTATAGTTTTTCATTTTACATTTAGATCTATGATCTATTTTGAGTTTTTTTTTTTTGTAAAGAGCATAAGATCTGTCTCTAGATTCTTTTTATTTATTTATTTTTTGCCTATGTATGTCTGGTTGTTCTGCCACCATTTATAGAAAAGACTGTTTTGCTCCTTTGTCAAAGATCACTTGAAATATTTAAGTATGTTTATTTCTGGGCTCTCTATTCTGTTCCATTGATGTATTTATTTATTTATTTTTTTAGACTTACCCCACACTGTCTTGATTACTATGTCTCCATGGTAGATCTTCAAGTTTGGTAATGTCAGTCTTTTGATTTTGATCTTCTACTTTAATATTGAATTGTCTGTGTCTTTTTCCCCACTACATAAACTTTAAAATCATCTTTGGTCAGGCGTGGTGGCTCACGCTTGTAATCCCAGCACTTTGGGAGGACAAGGCAGGATCACCTGAGGTCAGGAATTCAAGACAAGCCTGACTAACATGGAGAAACCCTGTCTCTACTAAAAATACAAAATTAGCCAGGTGTGGTGGTATATGCCTGTAATCCCAGCTACTTGGGAGGCTGAGGCAGGAGAATCGCTTGAACCTGGGAGGCGGAGGTTGTGGTGAGCCAAGATTGCACCATTGCACTCCAGCCTGGGCAACAAGAGTGAACTCAGTCTCAAAACAAAACAAAACAACAACAACAACAACAAAAAGAAGGATTATGCTGGCTTTTAAAAGGGTAAATTTCAGGTTTCTGGAAACATCTTCAAGAACATTGGATAATCAGAGTGCTTTTGGCTTCAAATAACAGAAAACTCAGACTCAAAGTTAAATAATAAAGAAAAATATATTCCCCTCACCTCCCTGGAGGGATGGCTTCAGAGTTGATATAGCAGTTTGACATCATGAAGAATCTTAGTTTTTTCATGTTTTTTGTTTGCCTCTCCCCATTTTAGTTTTGCTCTCAAGCTATCTTGCCTCAAGACTGTAGGATAGCTGCAGCAGTTAGAGAGATGATCAAGAGGTAGCAGCACTCAGTTACAGAAAGGGGCTTTCTCTTCCAGGGTCTCCATTTAGGCAGTGAACAAAGCTTTCTCCAGACTCCCCAGAAGACATACCATCCCCTGGCATGGCCTCTACAACTGGCTAGCAGTTAAAATTCACCTTGTGATTTGGTGATGGGAAAAGGATTAACACCCAAGCAACTCCAAGAGTAAATCCTAACAGACCTTCAGTCATTTATTTATAAATGCATTATTCCCAGTTCCAATGTGGACTACAGTTCTGGTGACTCTTTTGGCCAATTCTGTGCCCTGGATTCGTGCACAGGAATCAGCTGCTGCCACAAGATCCATGAGGTCTGAAAATAACACTGTATAGCTCTTTAAGATCCTATCTGCCTGCATGTAGCTCTCAGACCCATGATAGCCTCTTCCCATTTCTGCTCCATCCTGAGAGCTCCTGTCTGCTGAGACATACCATGTATTCATTTCTCTGCTATGATTCAATTGCCTCCTTGAAGATCTACTCAGGAAGACAGGCTATGACCTTCTCCACTCTCAGATCCTACAAATCTGTGGACATTGTTTTATTACCTTCCACCCTCCACCCTCCACCCTCTCTTCTCCTCTCATAGAGCTCAGTCCAAATGGCGCAGGGCTCAACAAGTATCTAAACTTTTTATCCTCTAAAGTTTATTTTCCACTCCAAATCCTCCTACTTTGGAAATCTTTACATAATCTTATTGGTGTGAAGGCATATTTTGATTTATCAGGATTTTATTTGCACCAAATTCAGCACCTAGGCTTATGAAACTTAAAATGTAAACAGGTGTATTTTTGCACTGAAGTGTTCCTCAGGTACACTTAAGGAGCACTTAAGCTTTACTTTAAAAGTGTTAGAAAGCTTTACAGAGAAGGTTTCTGAAAGGAGAGTTGAAAGAGGCAATGGAATTTTCAAGACTATTGAGGAAGCCAGGATATGGAACGAGTATGTCCAGGAAAAGGGCCGTTCATGGGCAGACACAGAGCTGTGTGAGGACATGAATTGTTCTGAGACTAGCAGTGTGGGAGATGAGGCCAAAAAGAGGCTCTGGCAGGAAGAATTTAATAGAGCATTTTGATCTTATCATTTGGTGTAATGAGGCACCATTCAAACTGTTATAGAAATAGGTCAATGACATGATCCAAACTATGAACTATAAAAGTTCTCTGGCAGCAAATTGAAAGGATGACTGGGGATGGGTAAAATTTGAAACAGAGAGATCATCAGAAAGCTCTTATTGTTCTTCTAAAAGGGAAAACAGACAAAAGGCCATAATATGTCAGTAGTACAAAAATGGCAGCAGTGGGGGTGATAGAAGAGGAATAGCTGATAAAAATGATGATTGATTCAATATAGAGAATAAATGGAAAGGGCAGATTTAGGATGACTCTTCTTTCTGGCTTCAGTAAATCGGTGATGGTGGTGTAATTCTACAAGATAATGAATGTATGCTGTAACATGCTTGTGGAGGAAGAGAAATCCCTCACTGAACATCTTGAATTTGACAGTGCTTCTGGTCAAGCTGAGTAGAAGACATTGACATTGGACATATGGGTCTGGAACAGACAAGATGCTAAAGCTAGCTGTAAATTTGGAAGTCATAGCAGCAAGATTATGATAAAGTCATGAGCATGCATAAGATCATCCAGGGAGAATATGTAGAGTGAGTAAGGAAGGGGAGGAATGAAGAAGTGGAGGAGAAGGAGGCTTGAGAACATCTTCACTGTGGATGAGAAGCCTACAAAGCATGCTAAGTGGCAGCCAAGGAGAAGAATCAGGTCTACTTGAATGGTGAGGCTAGAACTGGATTTGAGTAGGTTCAGAAGGGAATGGGAGGTGTGAAGGCAGAGGCAGTAC
>PVKP010001705.1:0-139053 GCA_004027715.1 Plecturocebus donacophilus
TGACCCAATGCATCTGGCCTCAGATGAGAAGATTTTTGTCAAGCAGTTATGAGAGGCCAAGTGGCAGGCAGCAAAGGAGCAAGTGAGTAGCAAAAGGAGGGGAAGCAGTGGTAGAATTTTCATTTTACAAGACGGACAATGAAAGGGAAGGGAGCTACTATACAGTATGTATGAATACATACACAGGTAGTAAGAGTATAAAAACTAGCAATAAGAAGTAGAGACACCGACTTCATATGTGCATGTACATCCATGTGTATACACATACATATATGCATACACATTTGTACACATGCATGTTTATTTAGAAATATGTACATAAAATGTATATACATGAAATGTATATTTAGGCCCGGTGCTGTGGCTCACACCTGTATTTCCAACACCTTAGGAGGTTGAAGCAGGCAGATCACTTCAGCCCAGAAGTTCGAGACCAGCCTGCACAACATGGTGAAACCCTGTCACTGCAAAAAATAAAATAAAATAGCCGGCCGTGGTGGTGTGCACCTGTAGTCCCAGCTACTCGGGAGGCTGTGGGAGGATGGCTTGAGTTTGGGAGGTTGAGGCTGCAGTGAGCTGAGATCACCTTACTGCGCTCCAGCCTGGGCAACAGAGTGAGACTCTGTCTCAAAAAAAAATGTATAATGGAACATATTTTATTTATTGACAAACACTAATTAATAAACTTCAAAATTTGTCACAGTGAGCAAATACATATGTGTGCAGATATGATGTATACTTAATGATATGTACATTATGTCTGTGTATAATTTTTTTTTGTTTTGAGATGGAGTCTCTCTCTGTTGCCCAGGCTGGAGCGCAGTGGTGCGATCTCTGCTCACTGCAGCCTCCAACTCCTGGGTTCAAGCAATTCTCTGCCTCAGCCTCCCAAGTAGCTGGGATTACAGGCACCTGCCACCATGCCCAGCTAATTTTTGTATTTTTAGTAGAGACAGGGCTTCACCATCTTGGCCAGGCTAGTCTTGAACTCCTGACCTTGTGATCCACCCGCCTCAGCCTCCCAAAGTGCTGGGATTACAGGCTTGAGCCACTGTGCCCGGCCCTGTGTATCCTTTTACCTTGTGTGAAGAGGGTACCAGGAAAGAGCTAAGCATTTAGGATGATCTCTACTCTAGAGTTTTTAGATGGCTACCCATTCAAGAGTGCAGAAAAAGAAAATCTCAGAAAGCTTCTCACCCATCCTATGTCTTTTTATTATATACTTTCTTAATATTTTGAAAATCGTCCTGAATGAAAATGTTATATAATCTAACCTTTCAACAAATATTTACTGAGTGCCTATTATATGGCAAGCGCTGTTCTAGGTCTTGTGGATATGTAGTGGTGAACAAAACACACAAAAAATCTCTGCACACAGAGCTTATAATTTATGGGGGAAAGGCAAATACTAAACAATATTTATAGTTAGTAAATGCTATGGGGAGAAAACAAAACAGGGAAGAGAGAAAAATAGGTAGTATGGGGGGTGGGTTGCGATGTTATATAGGCTGTAAAGGGAAGGGCTGACTGAGAAGGTGGCACCTGAGCAAAGGCTGGAAGGAGGGGAGAAAGAGAACCACTCTTCTGTCTGGGGTAACAGCATTCCAGACAGAGGAGACAGCAAGTGCAAATGCCTTGGGGCTGTAGCATGCCTGGCGTGTTTGAGAAAGACCAACGAAGTTGATGTGAGTGAGCGAGGGGAAAATAGAGAGAAGAGAGGAGAGGTCACCGGAGGAGAGGGTGTGGAAACATTGTAAGGACTTTGGCTTTTGCGGAGTGAAATGAGGAGCCAGAGGAGAGTTTTGAGCAGACTGCTATGATCTGACTTCCATTTTGACAGGATCACTCTGGCTGCTATGTTGTAAACACTGAAGGGGCCAATGGAGTTGTCATTAATTGAGATGTGCAAGCCTCTGAAAGGTCTTTTGGGGGAAGATGAGTAGCTTTCTTTTAGACATACTAAATATATATATTATATATAATATATATATTTGAGACAGAGTCTCCCTCTGTCACCCAGGCTGGAGTGCAGTGGCACGATCTCAGCTCACTGCAACCTCCGCCTCCCGGGTTCAAGCTATTCTCATGCCTCAGTCTCTGGAGTAGCTGGGATTAAAGGCGCAGGCCACCACACCTGGCTAATTGTTTTCATATTTTTAGTAGAGATGGGGTTTTGCCATGTTGCCCAGGCTAGTCTCGAATTCCTGGCCTCAAGTGATCTGCCCGCCTCAGCCTCCCAAAGTGTTGGGATTACAGGCGTGAGCCACCACGCCTGGCCCTGGACATAGTAAATTTTAGATGTCTATAATCAGTGCAGGTGGGGATGTTGAGTAGACAGCTGGATGGATGAGTCTGCAGTTCAGGGGAGAGATCTGGGCTGGAAAAGTAAATTTGGACCTTGTCAGCATATAGATACCCGCTATCTGATACAGTAGCCACCAGCCACATGTGACTGTTCAGCACCTGAAATGTGGCTAGTCAGAAATGAGTTATGCTATGAGTGGAAAATACTCACTGGATGTCAAAGACTTCATACAGCAAAAGGAACGTGCAGTATTTTATTAATAATTTTTAAAATATTGATCACCTGTTGATATGAAATTTTGGCTATATTGGATTAAATAAAATACATTATTAAAATTGATTTCACGTGCTCCTTTTTACTTGTTGAATGTGGCTAGTAGAACATTTAAAATTATTATATATGTGGCTCACATCATATTTCTACTGGTACAGATGGTATATAAAACCATAGACACTGGATAAGATCATCAAGGGAGGCAGAGGAGTGGCTAAAGAAGAGGTCTGAAAATTGAGGCCACATTGACAAGAAATTTATAATATATATAAATATACACCACACACATATATAAGCACATATATATACACATACACATACAATTTTATTAAGCTTTAATTGTAAAGGCACACACTCATTTTACATATATCTATATGTGTGTGTGTGTGTGTATATATTCACATGTGTATATATGTATATATTCATATAACTGCCACCCCACTATATTTTGTTTTAATTGCAGCTTAGAATGAATAAACCATTTTGAATAGATTTATTGGAGCAAAGAGGAAGACAAATCCCCTGTTTTACAATATTTAGGTACCCTTTAATTTGGCTTTTTTAGAAACCATTATTATTTCATTCTAGATAACTCACCTCCTGAGTTTTTATAAATCAAAGGCTCTCATTGTTTACATTTCCTTTAAGTTATTCTAACTCTGTCTTTATTAGATTCAGACAGTTTGAGCCCCGTAAGAGTGGTTTTTCTTTATAACTTTTAAAAGTTTTCTAAAATTTATTTTTTTGGAGATAGGGTCTCGCTCTGTCACCTAGGCTAGAGTGCAGTGGTGTGATCATAGCTCACTGCAGCCTCCAACTCCAGTGCTCAAGCGATCCTCCCACCTCAGCCTCCTGAGTAGCTGGGACTACCTACAGGTGCACACCACCACACCTGACTTATAACTCTCCTTTCAATCAGACGTCTCTGGGGAATGAAAATAATGACTTTATATGCACAAGGCCACTTGTATAGGGTTCAACAGACTGTCTCTACTTATCTTTATCCATCTCCAGGGGAGTGCCATTCACATAGTCTATGATGTGATTGGCATTCTCCAGAATTGTTCAATGTGGCAACACTTACCAACACAACATCATACTGAGATATATTGTCCTCCCCAGTGATGGCAGTTTCCGTGACATTATTCATAATTATGTACTAAACACATGTACCGCCAGGACTGCATTGATTTTCTATTATGTTTTCATTCTCCTGGTATTCTTTTTTTTCTTTTTCTTTTTTTGTTTGAGACGAAATCTCGCTCTGTTGTCCAGGCTGGAGTATAATGGCTAGATCTCGGCTCACTGCAACCTCTGCCTCCTGGGTTCATGCAATTCTCCTGTCTCAGCCTCCTGTGTAGCTGGGATTACAGGCGCCTGCCACGATGCCTGGCTAATTTTTGTATTTTTAGTAGAGACAGGGTTTCACCATGTTGACCAGGCTGGTCTCAAACTCCTGACCTCGTGATCCGCCCACCTTCACCTCCAACAGTGCTGGAATTACAGGCACGAGCCACCGCGCCTGGCCCTCCTGGTGATCTTTTATAGACTTTCAGTAGTCCTTGGGCATGGCACACCATTTTAAAAGGCAGATAATCACATAATAACTACAGGAATGTGTTCCCTTAGACCTCATCATTCCCAACACACTCTGGCTTCTTGGCAGTCTTTTTCCTCCCCCCCTTTATCCATGCCAAACCAGCACACGTGGGCAGTTTCTCAGGGCATGATCAATATTTGGACTTTTAGAGTAAGGAAATTTCTTGAAACAGACAATATATTTCATACTGCTACAGTTTTACAAGCACAACTTCTCTCTTTACTCTTAATTATGGAAATTTTAACATACAACATACACAAAAGTAGAAAGAATGGCGTAATTAATTCTCATGCACCCATAATTCAGCTTCCACAATTATTAGCTTTTTCCTAGCTATGGGGTTTCATCTACCACCACCCCACCATTTTTTTTTTTTTTTTTGAAACAGAGTCTTGCTGTGTCACCCAGGCTGGAATGCAGTGGCATGATCATGGCTCGCTATGCCCTCATCCTCCCAGGCTCAAGCAATCCTCCCACCTCAGCCTCTCAAGTAGCTGGGACTATAGGTACGTGCCACTACACCCATCTAATTTTTAAAATTTTTTTGTAGAGACAGGGGTCTCCCAATGTTGCCCAGGCTGGTCTTGAACTCCTGGGCTCAAGCAATCTTCCCACCTTGGCCACCCAAAGTGCTAGGATTACAGACATGAACGACACGACAGTATGCACAGCCTTCCCCCCCGCCACCCCGCCTTTTTAAGACAGATCTCACTCCGTCGCCCAAGCTGAAGTACAGTGATGTGATCATAGCTCACTGTAACCTCTGCCTTATGGGCTCAAGTAATCCTCCCACCTCAGCCTCCCAAGTAGCTGGGACTACAGGCACTCACCACCTTACCTATCTAATCTTTTTAAATTATTTTTTTGTGGAGACGGGGTTCTCCGTATGTTGTCCAGGCTGGTGTTGTATTTTTTAAATTGAGCTGGAATTTGCATAATAGGCAACCATTTAAAAGTGTACAATTCAGTGGCATTTCATGCATTCAAAATGCAGTGCAATCACTACCTCTCTCTAGTTTCAAACGTTTTTGTCACCCCAGAAGAATACCCTGTACCCATTAAGTAATTGCTCTTTATTTCCCCTCTCCCTGACCCCTGGCAACCACTAATACGCTTTCTGTCTCTATACATTTGCCTATTCTGGGCATTTTATAAGAAAGGAATAATACGATATGTGACTTTTTGTGTCTGACTTCTTTCATTTAGCATGTTTTAGAGGCTCATTCAAATTGTAGTATGTATCACTCATGCATTCCAATTTATTGCTTAATAATATTTCAAAATATAGATGTACCATAATTTATTCACTCATCCATTGATGGACATTTGGGCTATTTCCACCTTTTGGCTATTATGAATAATGCTGCTATAAACATTTATGTACAAGTTTCTGTGCGGACATATGTTTTCATTTTTCTTGGAAATATACCTAGGAGTGAAGTTGCTAAATCATATGGTAATTCTACATTTAACTTTTTGAGGAACTGCCAAACTGTATTCCACAGCAGCTGCACCATTTTACATTCCCACCAGCAATATACAAGGGTTCCCATTTCTGTACATCTGACCAACACTTGTTATTGTGTCTCTCTCTCTTTCTCTCTCTTTGTGTGTGTGTGTGTGTGTATTACAGCCATCCTAGTGGGTGTGAAGTGGTATCTCATGGTTTTGATTTCTGCTTACCTAATTACTAATGATACTGAGCATTTTTTCTTTTTTATTTATTCTTTATTTTATTTTATTTTTTTTGGTGGCAGAGTACTTCCTGGGTTCAGCGATTCTCCTGCCTCAGCCTCCCAAGTAGCTGGGATTACAGGTGTGCACCACCACGCCTGGGTAATTTTTGTATTTTCAGCAGAGACGGGATTTCGCCATGTTGGCCAGGCTGGTCTCCAGTTCCTGGCCTCAACAGATACATCTACCTCGACCTCCCAAAGTGATGGGATTATAGGCGTGAGCCTCTACACCTGGCCCAGCATTTTTTCATGTGCCTGTTGGTCATTTGTATATCTCCTCTGGAGAAATGTCTGTTCAAGTCCTCTACCCATGTTTTTGTTTTGTTTTGTTTTGTTTTGCTTTGTTTTTTAAGAGAGAGGATCTCACTCTGTCAGCAGACTGGAGTACAATGGCACCATTATAACTTACTGCAGCCTCAACCTACCAGACTGAAGCGATTCTTCCCCCTCAGCCTCCTGAACAGCTGCTCTGACCATTTTTTAACTGGATTGTTGGCCCTTTTCTTAGTGAATTGCAAGAGTTCTTTACATATTCTGAATACTAGACCCTTATCAGAAATATGATTTGCAAATATGTTTTCCATTCTGCAGGTTGACTTCTCATTTTCTTTATAATGTCCTTTGATGTACAAAAGTTTTAAATTTTGATGAAGTCCAATTTACCTATTTTTTTTTCTTTTGGTGCTTGTACTTTTGGTATCAAATCTAAAAATTCATTGTCAAATCTGAGGTCATAAAGATATATTTCTGTGTTCTTCTAAGAGTTTTAGCATTTCAGATGTTATAGTTATTTAATTTTTAATTTTAATTTTAATTTTTTTTTTTGAGATGGAGTCTTGCTCTGTTGCCCAGGCTGGAGTGCAGTGGCAAAATCTTGGCTCACTGTAACCTCTGCCTCCCGGGTTCAAGTGATTCTCCTGCCTCATCCTCCCGAGTATCTGGGACCACAGGTGCCCACCACCATACTTAGCTAATTGACAGGTTTTCACCACGTCGGCCAGGCTGGTCTCAAACTCCTGACCTCAAGTGATCCACCTGCCAGGCCTCCCAAAGTGCTGGGATTACAGGCATGAGCCACCGTGCCCGGCAAGCTCCATCCCTTAAGTAGTTTGTTTTCCTTTGTCTGAATTAATCCTGATCTTGCCTTCTGTACAAAGAAGCAGTCTGAACTAGAGTCTAGGCACTAGGCAATTTCTAAAGTCTGCTCCAACTCCATGTATCTACCCTCCCTGTCCTTGCTCCTGCTCTGATCGTCGTCCCTGCAATTTTCTGGATACAACGTATCTGTCCCTAAATGCTCCTGAAAGTCCTTCTTTGCTCTTTTCTGTTGTGCCCAGGAATAACTTCCAGTGGACTTGTCCAGTACAAGGTCCTCATGTCCTTCCCCCAGCTTGGACCATTTGGTGTGTCTTTTTTTTTTTTTTTTTTTTTTTTTTTTTTTTTTTTTTTTTTTTTTTTGTCGTATGAAGGCAACACTAAACCATTTGATTTCTTTATAAGTAAGTTTCCCATTCAGCAGTCTGGGCAATACAGTGAGATCTCATCCCTAAAAAAAAAAAAAAAAATTAAAAATTAGCCAGCTTGGCTGGGCACAGTGGCTCACACCTGTAATCCTAGAACTTTGGGAGGCTGAGGCGGGCGGATCACGAGTTCAGGGGATGGAGACCATCCTGGCCAACATGGTCAAATCCTATCTCTACTAAAATACAAAAAAAATTAGCTGGGCATGGTGGCACACACCCGTAGTCCCAGCTACTCAGGGGGCTGAGGCAGGGGATTCGCTTGAACCCGGGAGGCAGAGGTTGCAGCAGTCAGCCGAGATCGCGACACTGCACTCCAGCCTGGTGACAGAGCAAGACTCCGTCTAAAAAGAAGAAAAAAAAATAGCCAGGATGGCAGCATATACCTGTAGACCCAGCTACTCGGGAGGCTGCATCAAGAGAATTGCTTCAGTCCAGGAGTTCAAGGCAAAAAAAGAAAAAAAAAAAAGTTTCATATTCAGGAATATATACATGTACATAGGAGAAAGCAATACCTAATGCTTTCTACAACATTTGAAATACTTAAGAAGCTTATGCTGGCATTTTCACAGACATATCATTAGCTTCCTGCAACGGAAAGGATTATTTTGAAATCCACAACCCTTTATGGATGGAGAGTTTGTTGTTTGTTTGTTTTGAGAGGGAGTCTCACACTGTAGCCCCGGCTGGAATGCAGTGGTGTGATCTCGGCTCACTACAACTTTCACCTCTGGGGTTCAAGCAATCCTCCTGCCTCAGCCTCCCTAGGAGCTGCGACTACAGGTGCCTGCCACCACACCCAGCTAATTTTTGTATTCTTAGTAGAAACAAGATTTTGCCATTTTGGCCTGTCTCATCTTGAACTCTTGACCTCAGGTGATCCACACACCTCAGCCTCCAAGTGCTGGGATTACAGGTGTGAACCACTGTGTCCAGCTGAGTATTTTTCAATATTTGTTGGTGGTTAAGTGTGTTAGGACAACATGCTAAATTTGGGCTTATTCCAAACTCCCACTTTCCCAGTCTGACAAGTTTAGAGAGTGCCCTCTCCACCCCTTCTGACTTAAGTCTTCCATGCATATAGCCTAGAATTGACTCAGCAAATGTAAATACTCATTGACTCTTTCTGGGGCCATTCTGTGTAAACAGAAATATATTTAAGTTTTTCTGCCTTTGAGAAACTGCTTCAAGGCACATCCATGGGTAGATATATTTGGGGGCTCTTAGATCCCCTGATATACATCTGTGGACCCTCCTGATCTATTTGCTTTCCAGCTTCTGATCTGGGCCCTTCTTGGGAATAATTTTTCTCTGACCCTAGAGTCTGGACTAAAGCCAACTGGACATTCACTTCCTGGTTTTTCCCCCATTTGTCTGGTAGTTTCTGTCCTGGCCTCCCCATACTTGGGCTCTCCTATGTTGGATTCGTAATTATATTTCCAGCCACTTTTTCTTTCTTATTCCTTTAGCTCTTCTTTTCTTTCTTTTTGCAGTTATATTTGTATAATTTTGAGGAGGGCAAATGCAATTTTGTTATGTGGCTACATTGAATAGTGGTGATGTTTAGATTTTTAGTGTATCCATCACCCAAAAAGTGCACATTCTACCCATTAAGTAATTTCTTATCCCTCACCCACCTTCCACCCTCCCACCCTTCTGCATCTCCAGTGATTCTTCCACATTATACGTCCATGGGAATGCATTATTTAGCTCCCACTTGTAAGTGAGAACATGCAGTACTTGACTTTTTGTTTCTGAGTTGTTTCACTTAATGGCCTCCAGGTCCATTCATTTTGCTGCAAAATTCCTAATTCCATTCTTTCTATGGCTGAGTAATATTCCATTGTGTATATATATATATATACACATTTTCTTTATCCAATCATTCATCGATGGACACTTAGTTTGATTCCATAGCTTTACTATTATGAATAGTGCTGTGATAAACGTGACTATGTATCATGATTTCTTTTCCTTTGGGTAGTTTCCTAGTGGGATTGCTAGATCTAATGTAGTTTTATTTTGAATTCTTTGAGGCCTTTCATTACACTGTTTTTTTTTTTCTTGGTCTCCCTTCCCCCTCAATGGTCTCTGAACATTACATGCCTAATCATCCTCTGCCTGGCTCAGCTGATGGTCCTAGCATCTCCCACTGATGGACTTTTTCTTATTCTCCTGAAGAGTTTCATACGGATTCACAAGATATAACTGCATTTTGATTATGATTCTCACAGATTTCTGCTTTGCAAAAAACAGACAAAACCCTACAACTCAGGAAATAACGTTGATATATTTTTTAAAAGTCTAGTACTATTTTTCTATTCTCCATTGGCTTTTACTATTCAAAACCCGTCACTTGCCAGCAGTAGCATTACACCTATCCCCACCTCTCTTAGCTGTGGGGCTAAAGGATAGAACATCCTACATAGCTAAAGAAAAAGGTCATCAGATTGAGTGCAGAGATGTATACATACGGGCTCATAAACAAAACAACCTCATTTCACTCTTTCATAACAGAATTTTCTTTTTTTAAGATGGGGTTTCACCATGATAGCCAGGCTGGTCTTGAACTCCTGACCTCAGGTGATCCACCCACCTTGGCTTCCCAAAGTGCTAGGATTACAGGTGTGAGCCACCGCACCCGGCCATAACAGAATTTTAGCTAGGTCACTTCTACTAACAGCCATCTATTGGGGGAAAATTAATGACTATCAATTTACAAAACAGGATTATGGAAAATTTTTAAATGAGAGCTAGATAGAGAACCTCTGGGGTTAACACTCCTCAGTGACCTAGAAGTATATTGAAAAAACAAAACAGTTTATTTCTCATAAGGAAACATGACAACTATACCTAACCTTTTAAAGTTAATAGGGGTGCATATATACTGTGATCTTTTCAAAAGCAGCAGGACCACATTTGAATCATTTTCTCCATAGATTATCTCAAGGAACATGATAGTCAAATGTTCCTAGGTATCTCCACCCATCTGGGCTTTGGGTCATGAACTGATACTTATACAGGAACTAGCTACCATTAGGTGGACCAATTTGAAGACCAATAGGTCATCTGGAAGGATATCAGATCAGGAGGTTTAAGAACTCCAGATGTTTTAATTTAGGTAAGTGCAGCCAAAAGGCTGCTAGGACAGTAACAAAGAACTGATTGATAGAGAAGAAAAAGTAGCCGGTATTGGATAAGATTATGGGAGGGGCCTGACTTCTGGTTGCCAAGGCACCTAACTCTTCACTCAATAGTCCCCCAAGCACAGGATTCATGGCTTTTGTGGCCCCATCCCTTGGGCGTAGAGCATAATCCTTAGCTGACCTTTGAAAAATTCGACCTCAGGCTTGCCCGGCTTCTGGTACTTCCAACTCTCCTTTGCCATTATTATAAACAGAATTATCAGTCTTTGAGGGGAGGCTGATCTTTTAGTTCAGATTTCCAGAGTTCAGATTGGCAGGTGTCCTTTGTCATCTCATAAAGGAATTAAAGCGACCCGAGAAAATGTCCTCTGGGTAAGACCAATGGCACCTGTACTCTGTCCTTTCCTGAACTCTCATCAGAGCTCTTATGTGCATCAGCCCTTCCCAGCTCCCTTCCAGCCTGTACAGCCTGGGCATAACATCGAATGTGGTCCTTTAGAGGTAGCGTGGACAACTAATGGACAGCTCCCAGGTTATCGTCTACCCTTTTTGAGAACTCAGTAGGATTATTATTATTATTATTATTATTATTATTATTTTGAGACGGAATTTCACTTTTATCGCCCAGCTGGAGTGCAATGGTGTGATCTCGGCTCACTGAAACCTTCGCCTCCCAGGTTCAAGCAATTCTCTTGCCTCAGCGCCCCCTGAGTAGCTGGGATTACAGGCACCTGCCACCATGCCTGGCTAATTTTTGTGTTTTTTAGTAGAGAAGGAGTTTCACCATGTTGGCCAGGCTGGTCTCGAACTCCTGACCTCAGGTGATCCACCTGCCTCAGCCTCTCAAAGTAACAGGATTACAGGTGTGAGCCACTGAGCCCAGCTGAGTATTTTAAAAATATTTTTAATACAATTTTAAAATATGCTTTCAATATTATTTTTAAAATATCCCTTTGAAGGATAAAAAAGTGAAAAAGAAGGTGATGACTTTGGGAAACAAGGAAACTCTCATTATTCCAAGTGGTACAATAGGCAATTAATATATATTCAATAAGGTTTATATTATTTAAAATATCTTATAATAGCAATAGGGCTTTTAACTTTTTCAAATACTTGCATATTGCATATATTATATCTAACAATATACAGTTATCTGACAGATACAACATATATGACAATCTCACTACAAATTCATGACTAATGGATCCACATAGAATTAAAATAAGATGGAGATTCTCCCAGGGCCCTTCAGGTTAGTCAATGTCATATGGTGTATCCGAAAGAGAACTAAATGACCTGGCTTCTGTTTCTGGCCCTGCCAACTACCGTGTGACTTATCTGACTTGGTTCCTACATCTGTAAAATGGGGAAAAATAATCTTGGCTCTGTCTGCCTCTCCAGATTGGTCTGAAGATTGAATGAAATAATGGATAGAAATATGCTTTGAAGACCATACCACTCTCCACAATTATAGTTTGGTTGTGATAAATGCCTCAACAATACACGGAAGTGAACATGGTATCAAGATTGCTTTTATTTTGCTTTATTTATCTCATTGAAGTCATCATGAATATATTCTGATTGGAAAAGCTGCACATAATTTGTATATAATAATTATTGAGTGACCCTTAGGTGCTGGGCACTGTTCTAGGCCTGCCTTGTCCAACATTGTGGCCACTAGCCACAGATGGCTATTGAGCACGTGAATGTAGCTCATGCGACTGAGGAAATGAATTTGTAACTTTAGTTAATTTATACTTAAATACAAAAACTGATATGAAACACAGTTGTTAGAAAACTTTTTTTTTTTGACAGGGTCCTGCTCTGTCATGTAGGCTGGAGCGCAGTGGCGAAATCACGGCTCACTGAAGCCTCAAACTCCTGGGCTCATGGGATCCACCTGTCTCAACCTCTTGAGTAGCTGGGACTACAGGCATGTACCACAATGCCCAGCTAATTTTTAAATTTTTTTTGTAGAGATGGGGTCTTGTTATGTTGAGCAGGCTGGTTTTATTTATTTGTTTATTTGTTTAGAGATGGAGTCTCACTCTGTCTCCCAGGCTGGGGTGCAGTGGCATGATCTCGGCTCACTGCAACTTCCCCCTCCTGGGTTCAAGTGATTCTCCTGCCTCAGCCTCCAGAGTAGCTGAGATTACAGAGTAGCTGAGATTATGCACCACCACAGCCGGTTAATTTTTGTATTTTTAGTAGAGATGGGGTTTCACCATGTTGGTCAGGCTGGTCTCGAACTCCTGACCTCAAATGATCCTCCTGCCTCAGTCTCCCAAAGTGCTGGGATTACAGGCGTGAGCCACCATGCCCGGCCATTAGAAATCTTTTTTAAAAGTTTTCATTTTACTTGGCATTGGTTTATAGGAGTGGAATTTCTCAAAGGGCTTAATGGCATTTCTAATACTTGCATCTCGGGTTCAATTAGTATAGTGTTAATGCAGCAGCTAAATTTGCAGTAAAAACCAAAGATATTTAACAAATGTGGAAATCACCCAATAAAATGCCCTATTGGAAGTTATAAGATTGCACCTACAATTTCCCTTTACTATGTGAGTGTAGTTATATCCAAATCCTACCCATTCTGCAAAGTCCAGCTCAAACACACCCTGTTCCAGAAAGCCTTTCATAGACCCTAAGCAGAGACGATCTCTCGTGCCTCTGTTTTTTTTTTTTTTTTTTTTTCTTTTTTGAGACAGAGTCTCGCTCTTGTTGCCCAGGCTGGAGTGTAATGGCGTAATCTTGGCTCAGTGCAATCTCTGCCTCCTGGGTTCAAGCAATTCTCCTATCTCAGCCTCCCTAGTAGCTGGGATTACAAGCGCCCACCACCACGCCTGGCTAATTTTTGTATTTTTAGTAGGGACGCGGTTTCACCATGTTGGCCAGGCTGGTCTCAAACTCCTGACCTCAGGTGGTCCAGCCACCTCGGCCTCCCAAAGTTCTGGGACTACAGGTGTGAGCCACCGCACCTGGCCCCTTCTGCCTCTTTACCTTGAGTATGGTCTGTATCCCATACTACTTTGTACCATAAATACAATCTCTCCTAGACTTTCTTTTTTTTTCCCAGAAGGGAATAGATAGTGTCTTTAATTCATACTGCATTCTCCCTCAGTGCGTAGCACCATGCTCAATGTTTATGTATTTAAATAGAAGTCTTAAACCAGAAAAAGTGAAATCTACAATCTCAAGAACGAGCATAGAGCCTGCACAATGGCCAGATGGTGTTTGTGCACCATCAGTGTGACATATGTTTCCCGTGGCTCACAAGACTGCAAAAATTGCTTACTTCTCCTACTCTATCTTGTACCATTCCTCTTCCTTCTACGCTCCAGCCACACTGGCCTTTTTTTTTTTGGTCTTTGAAAACACAAAGGCTGCTCCCATCTCTAGGCCTTTGTTCCTGCCATTTGTGTCGCCTGGAGCTCTCTACCTGCTGATCCCTGCTGACTGCTTCTTTTTCTTCAAGACTCAGCTCAATGTTTACCTCCTCAAAGCAGCTTTTCATGATAATCTATTTTAAACTAGGTCCCCAACTTCAGTTACTCTCTATCAACTCACTTTTATTCTCTGCATAGCATTTATCTTTCTGAAATTAACAAGTTCATTTGTTTGCACTCACATGTGAGCTCCAGGAGAGGAGAGACCTTGCCTGTCTTGTTCAATGCTGTGTACCTTCAGTGGCTACCACATAGCCTGTGGTGCTAAGGATTCTTTTGGCTGAAAGTAACAGAATATTTATCTAAACGTGGCATAAACTGCAGGGATTTCTTTTTCTTTTTTTTTCAGATGGAGTCTCACTCTGTGGTTCAGGCTGGAGTGTGGTGGCATGATCTTGGCTCATTGCAACCTTCGCCTCCCAGGTTCAAGTAATTCTCCTGCCTCAGCCTCCCAAGTAGCTGGGACTACAGGCACGTGCCACCATGCCCAGCTAATTTTTGTATTTTTAGTAGAGATGAGGTTTCACCTTGTTAGCCAGGATAGTCTCAATCTCCTGACCTTATTATCCGCAAGCCTCAGCCTCCCAAAGTGCTGAGATTACAGGCATGAGCCACAGCACCCAGCCTAGGGGTTTATTATTTTTTTTTTACATAAAAAGGAACTGAGGTAGGCAGTTATCAGGCCTGGTTCAATAGTTCCATGCTATTTGCATTCTGGATTGGCTTCTCTGAGATTGTGATGGCTTTGTCTCATGGTTGCAATATGGCTGCCAAGAGCCAAAGCATTGCAAGAAAACATCCCTCTCAGGAAGAAAGTGGGGCCCAGGCCTCCCTCCCTTTTTTTAAAAAAAATCAAGGTGGAAAAACTCTCCCAGGAACCCTCCTCTCTCACTTCCCTCTTTAATCTCACTGGCCCAAACTGAGTGGGAGTCTAGACCATCCCAGTAGTCAAGAAGAGGGAGCTTATCATGGTTTTTTCATAAGTCATGATTGATCACCTGGAGCTGGGCCTGTGTTCCCTAAACCCTGTGGCTCTGCCCTATACCTGAAGTTAACCTGGGCTCTCTTCGCAAGAAAAAGTCTTATAGATATTGTGGCAGTAACCAGCAGCATGAGCCACATAGGCATTTATGGAACAGAGGGTATGAATTCTTGGTGATCTGCCTACATGCAACAACTAACAAATTTTACACATACTGTGCAAAACTAAGACTTCTGATAGAATGCTTTTAGAGGACTTGCAGGCCCCAGGCCCTCTAGGAGCCTCCATATATGCTTTATTAAGGCTGATGTGAAGGCTGAAATAGGCTTGCTGCAAATAGACTTGGCCTTTTCTGGGTTTACAGAAACCATCACCACGCATGCCCTTGTTTCCATAATAAAGTCCCCCAAAAGACTATTTGATCTTTGAGGGTGGGGAAGGTGACCTGTGGGCAGTGGTAGGGCTTCTTTCAAAACGGCTGCTCGGTCCCGCGGATCGAGGGCCATTTTCAACTTTCAACAAATGCAATAACCAGATAGAAAACTGCCACCATCATTGGAGCCTTTCACTCTGCACTTCAGGAGGTCTGACAGGGTCACCAGTACTTCAAGATTCCCGTCCCCATTTCTGTCTTAAACATGTTCATTTTATACCTTGTTATGAGATGTTCTTTGATTCTTGGAAAAACAATTTCTTGGAAGCTTAAAAGGGTAAGGAGATGAATAAATGGAGAGATGCATTAAAAGGAGATGAATAAATGGAGAATGCAGGGCCCTTGTAAAAGCTGCTGGAAGGTTGGTAAGTCCTCCAACCCCAAGGAGATGGCCTTCCTAATGCCACCCCACCCCCGCCCCACTCCTGGCACAGTCAGTGCTGACCTAGGGACCACCTGCCACTGGCTCGGGCCCCAATACCCAGCTCTCCCCCGTGGGGGGCAGAGCGAGGGGTGCTGCCACAGTATGTTCCCACTTCCAGAGCATGCTCTGTTCCCAAGAGTGCCCCTTGTTAGGTGAACCGACTGAGTAAGAAAACGGTGTGGGCTAGGAGGGGGACCCAGGCGAGCCGCTCACGCTGGAAAGCTGCTCTCTGTCCTTCGACATTGGTGCGACCCGTCCCCGTGGAGCACACAAAAGGCGGCCACTCCGCGTTGTTTCCCAGCCCCTAGCCGTCTGGGCCCTGGGGGCTTGCGGGGTGGGGGGTCTTGAGCGTTCCCCAGCCCTCCTGCGGGCACTGCAGCTCCGAGGCGGGAGAGGAGCACGGGGGTAGAGCACGCCCCACTCTTGGAGACATTTCATCACCCCGCGCTGTTCCCCCACCCCACCCCGCCGGCCTCACACAAGCGGAAAAAAAAAGCAACCAGCTCTCCCCACCCGGATGCGGCTGCACCAGCAACATCAGCTGCGGGCGGAGCCCGGGCTGTAGCCACTTCCCCCCTCTTCCCTCGTGACCCTCGCCCCCACCTCCAGTTCGTTCTCCCTCCCCGTCTACACACCCTTGTTCATCGGACACACCCTCCGGCTTCGGCTGCAGGCGCGCAGAGCTCCGGCCCTCCAGGGGAGGGAGCTGCCGCCACCGACGCCTTGTGGCCGGACAGTGAGCGGGCGAAGAGAACGAGAAGAGGAGGGAAGGAGGGAACGAGGGAGGAGCAGCGTGAGCCGCGCCGCCGCCGAGCTGCGATGTGGCCGGCCAGCCGGCGTGTAAACACAGGGAGCAGCAGCGGCCGTGGCCGCGCCGGCTCGGGGCAGTGAGTCCGCCCGCCCGCCGAGACCCGCCCGCCGCCGCTGCCATGGCCGAAGTGCGCAAATTCACCAAACGGCTCAGCAAGCCCGGCACGGCCGCTGAGCTCCGGCAGAGCGTGTCGGAGGCCGTGCGGGGCTCGGTGGTGCTGGTGAGTGGCCGGGGGACGTGCTCCAGGCGGGAGCGACGCGGTGGCTTCCCGCGTTTGGGAGGCGGGGGGCAGGAACGGCGCCGGGGCGGCCGCCCGGTGCGCCGCGCGCTCTTTCTCCGCTCCAGTAAGTTTTCGCACCGGCAACCGCCGGCCGGAGTCCGGATCCCAGGTGCCCGCTGACAGCGCTGCGGAGGCGTGCGCCGGGATGGAGCCGACTGGCAAAGCCGGACTCGGAAGGCTGTGGAGGAAGCGGAGGTGGGGGCTCCCACCCAGGGTCGGGCCGGGGGTGCGAGCTAAAGAGCAGACCTCGCTCAGCTCTGGACTCGGCACAAAGAGCCGAAGACAAGGGCACGACGAGATCCCGATCCTCTCCTACGAGCACCTGAGGCAGCCTAGGAAGAAGGATGCGATGAGCGTTTCGCACACACACACACCGTGTACACAAAAAACCCCACCCAGAAAGCCCTGGGCGCCCAAGCTCGGGCGGGCGGTGAGAACAGAGGAAGCAGAGCGACTTCCTCTTGCAACTGGGGAGAGAGAGGGTGGTGATGGGTGTTGAAGGGGTGCTGCTGCGGAGGGAGGGCATTAGAAACAACGGGGTTCCGCGACAGTGTGGGCGCGGGGTCATCCGCCGCAGGGAGAGTGGGTCCCTCTGGCATCCGGGAGCGCTCCAGAGGCAAGGGGACGGTGCCATGGGGATTTAGGGGAAGACTGGGTGTGCCAGTTCAGGGATGGAGGACCTGGGGTCAGAGCCCCACAGCTCGCGGCTGGGGGATGGGGATTCGAAAGCGCGCTGACTCTCTGGGAACCTCCCAGCGCACCCTCAGCCTTATCCGGTTGTCTGACTCCGAAGAAAGGCGGAGTGGTGGTAACGGGCACTTGCCCCTTCTCTTGTTTTCAAGACACTCGTGGCCAGTTTCCTGGACAAGCGAACAAACCCTAAACAAGCAGTCGGACTGATTAATTAGTGTTTGTTTTGTTACTCTGGTGTGTTGTTGTTGTTTACTTTTGTCTCCCTCAGCTCCATCTTACAGCCAGTCGTTTGCTATGTTTAAATTTCACTGTTTAAGAGAGGGCTCTTTTTGTTAAAACCAACTTGTTATCGGAAGGGAACTGCACAGCTTTTTCTTGTCATTTTTCTGTTGATCTTGTAGAGTCAGCAATAAAACTAGCATTAAAGGGAGGCCAGGGGCTTGATCCCAACAGTGGAGAAAGTGGACATTAGTGGGAGTTCTGGAGGAGGATCAAAGGTAAACTATGTACCTTTGAGATAAAGATCTGATCCTGAATAGCTACAACTGTGCAAAGCGAAGTCACTTTAAAGAAATCTCTTTATCGTGGCTGGACCCTTCAGAGTTTAATCCTGCTCTTTAGTGGAGCTAACCCCAGACCTTTAATGTTATTTTAATGAACTTGGCTTATTGTGTGTTTCAATCTGATTTTGGAGTGAGGACCTGTTGAGGTCAAATTGGAGCCTTGCCTGTCATCACAGCCAGTTGAGAGAGGAAGGCGAACTGTGTGTAGAGCGTTGATACCAGGGATCTCATCTTGGGTGATTGTTAACAAGTGATTCAATCTACCTAGCAGAGAAGGCTTTCTTAAGTTCAGAGAAAAAAGAAAAAAAACCTTCCTTGAGCAGGGTCGGCTGGCCTTCTACCACAACACGTGAAGAAAGCTGTAGGTGGACAGATGTCTCAAGAGAATAAATGGGACTAAGCAAACCTCCACTGGGATTTGATCAGCACTTGACCTGCCACGGTAGCAGCTAAAAGTTGACATTAGCATTCTTTCTCATGTTTTTAGGTTTTCCAAAGAATCTTGTGCATTGCAGGTTCAGCCACTCCTTCCTAACCATTGATTCTGTGGCAAAGCAGGAAAAACTTACTGGCAGGAGTCTCTTCTAGGGCACACTGGCAATGGCCACGGTTCCCTTGTCAACCTAGCTTACCTGGGACCCAGGCCATTGATTTTTACCATTTACACCAGGCAGTGCAGAGGAATATTTACTCATTACTCTAGTATGTGAACCACATTGAGATTTTGGGAGTGAGCGAGAACATATTCTAGTAATTTAAATCAATGAATATCTATTGAGCCCTTACAATGTGCAAAACACAATGCTAGATGCTCTATAGTTATAAGAATGCAAATGATCTTTTCCCTCATTTGTTTTCATTAGTTACAGTCTGAGTTGGTTGTGTGTATATGGGAATGTCTTTGTCAACAGGACACCCGGATTATGCACACAAATCAACTTTAGATTCTTCATGGAGCCTGAGCGAATGCTGTTTGTAAGCAGTTTAGTCAAAATAAGGAAATAGTTCTTACTTGGAATGTATGTTCCTAAATGACTTTCTCTCACAAAGAGCTGTTAACCAAAGTTAGTAAAACCACGAGTGGCTGGAGAGTGAGGCGACCATGTTGCAGCTGCTGCCATAACTTCTGATTCTTATAAGGGACAGCTGTGGTAGGATTTACACTTGTGCTATAAACCCAAGATACTCACGTTGGGGCTTCAATATGAGATAGAGTCATTACTGCAGCAAGTCAAGCTTTCCTCTGGTGTTATCTCTTGTTAGAACGTGGAAAACCCACCAAGCTGTACAAATATACAGTATTTCCTCTTTAGGTTTTTTTTTTTAAGGATTTTATAAATACACCCTTGCTGGCATGTTGCTAATATCATTCAGTTTTCCTCACTGTTGGAAAAATTCAGAAGGCTGGGCCTGGGCTATATATAGCATGTCATTGTGTATTCAAACTGTTATTCAGTTATTAGTACTTCCACAAATCTATTAACTACATAATAAAGCAGACAGAGAAAGAGAGACTGTACCACCGTTACTGCATTTTCCTGTAAGTTCAGCATTTTTATGAAGGTCAGTTTTAACCCAGGGAAAGGGATAATTACAGAATCATCATTGACAGAGATTTCTCAAGAGGGTCTTGGGGAGAAACATAACCTGAGAGTGCGTGTGATTAAGGGAGCAGTGCTTACATATATACATGTTTAAAATGCAGAGTTTTAACGCTGATTTTGTTATAATTCAGGATGTAGCTACTGGTGCCACAGGGGAACAAAGGCATTTTGCTAAACCTGTTGTGTTATGGCAGTCCTTTAGAGAAGCCACTGTATCGCCCTGGAAAAGTCGCCTAGTAGGTGTCTAAATACTGTTTACTGCTGAGCTTACCCTCAATTCCTTATGCACCAAAGGATGGGGAAAGAGTTGCTTGATCTTAGGGGTTGGAGCCCCGTGAGGCGCCGTAATATCTCCTGGATGGCATCAGCCAGATTTCATTGTATAGCTCTAGTAGAGAAAAGCTCTCCAGAAGCTGAGAATGGCTGAAAAACATCTGCAGCTGTTGACTCCCCCAACCCGCCTCTCACAACTACCTTTGCCTGGAATGTTTGTTATGTTTGCATTTAGGAAGCGCTGAAAACAGAACCACGCCTCTGCTCCCTCTTCCCAAGGGAATTTGTGGAAACTATGTAATATAGGACAAAACCCACAGCCTCATCTGTAAGGAGGTGAGAATGCTATGGAATAAAGCCAGTTTCAACTTGACCTTCTTGACCAAGTGTTTCCTGTTCAGAGGCTCTCAATGAACTGAGGGTCTGGAAAGTTAACCAGAGTGTTGGCACCTAAACGTAAAATAGTCTCACTACTCGAGGTTAGCAGGGTCCAGAGCAAGCCACTCCTCCAGGATCTATACAAAAGACCAGTGCAGGTTGCTGTGAAGCCAGAGAGGCCTCCTTGCTGAACCCTCGTTTAAGCACCGAATAGGAAAATGTGTTTTCTAAGACTAACATGTTAAAAAATTCTCTAGATTGAGTCTTTGTCTATTCTAATCATCAGTGAGCCTTTGTTCTTTTTTTAAATCGCATTTTAGGTTTTGAGGTACATGTGAAGAACATGCAAGATTGTTGCATAGGTACACATGTGGCAGTGTGATTTGCTGCCTGAGCCTTTGTTCTTTAAGCTTTCATTGCTTTATTACATGCCAAACACTTGTTTATTGTAGAAAAGCTAGAAAGGCAGAAAACTAAGAATAATTATCACCATCTCATTACCCAGAGGAAGCTCTGTAAACATTTTAATGTATATATTTACCTTTCCTTCTCTTTCTCTCTGTGTGTGTATACACATCTATATGTATATATATGTGTGTGTGTGTATATATGTGTGTGTGTATATGTATGTGTATGTGTATATAGGTATATGTATATGTACACACATATACACACACATATATACATATATATGTATATGTGTATTTATAGACACACATATATGTATATGTGTATTTATAGACACACATATATATATGTATATGTGTATTTATATACACACACATATATATGATCCTCCCACCTCAGCCTCCCAAGAAAATGTATATACATATATATACACACACATGCATATATATACATACATACATATGTATATATATATATATATACACATACTGCACTCCACTGCATTTTGAGAAGACATTTTCAAAATTGCTAACTTGTCCCCTTAGGATAAATTTCTAGCAGTGGACTTGCTTGCTCGAAGATTGCACTGTATACATTTTTAGTATTAAAAATTCCTCTTAAGCATACTGTTAAATTGCTCTACAGAAAATTGTTTAGTTTACTCTTTCACCAGAAGAGTGTGAGGGTGTTTACTTCCCCTCTCCCATGCCAACACTGGTTAATAATACACACACACACACACGCATATATATATATGTACACACACATATACACATATATATACACACACACATATACATACATGGACGGAAAGAAATATACACAACTTATTTATGTAATATATTTTGAGACAAAGTCTTGCTCTTCACCCAGGCTGGAGTGCAGTGGTGTAATCATGGCTCACTGCAGCTTCAAACTTTGCTCACTGCAGCTTCAAACTTTGGAACTCAAAGGATCCTCCCACCTCAGCCTCCCAAGTAGCTGGGACTGCAGGCGCATGCCACCATGAATGGCTAAAGTTTTTTTTTGGTTTTGTTTTGTTTTGTTTTAGTAGAGACAGGGTTTCACGGTGTTGCCCAGGCTGGTCTCAAACTTCTGAGCTCAAGTATTCCTCCCACCTTGGCCTCTCATAGTTCTGGGATTACAGGCATGACCCACTTCGCCTGGCCATACAAAGTTTTTTCTTTTTGAGACTGACTGTTGCTCTGTCACCAGGCTGGAGTGGAGTGGCATGATCTCGGATCACTGCAACCTCTGCCTCCCAGGTTTAAGCAATTCTCCTGCCTCATCCTCTGGAATAGCTGGGACTACAGGCATGTGCCACCACACCCAGCTAATTTTTGTATTTTTAGTAGAAACAGGGCCTCACCATTTTGGCCAGGATGGTCTCAATCTCCTGATCTTGTGATCCACCCACCTCGGCCTCCCAAAGTGCTGGGATTACAGGTGTGAGCCACCACAACCAGCCCGCACAAACTTTTAAATAATTTTTTTTCACTTACCAGTGTCTTATGAACATTTATTGGTGTCAATAAATATAAATCTATCTAATCATATTTAATGACTGCCTAAATTTCTGTTATGGGTGTCCCAGAGGTAGTCATCTTTACTGTTTGATATTTTGATATTTTCCTAATTTTGTGTTGTTATAAACATGATCTATAAAGGTAAATAGCTGTATGTCTTTCTTTTAAATTTGAGTTAATTGAAAATAATCATGGCCTGGCATGGTGGCTCATGCCTGTAATCCCAGCACTTTGGAAGGCCAAGGCAGGTGTATCACCTGAGGACAGGAGTTTGAGACCAGCCTGGCCAACATGGTGAGACCCCGTCTCTACTTTAAAAAAAATACAAAACTTAGCCAGGTGTCGTGGTGCATGCCTGTAGTCCCAGCTACTCGGGAGGCTGAGGCAGGAGAATTGCTTCAACCCAGGAGGTGGAGGTTGCAGTGAGCTGAGGTTGCACCACTGCACTCCAACCTGGATGACAGGGCGAGACTCCAACTCAAAAAAAAGAAGTCATCAGTTTCTAAATTTCACTTGCCACAGTTCAAGTGCTCAATAGCCACATGGTGGCTACTATACTGAACAGTGCAGATATAGAGCATTACCATCAGTAATTGAGTCAATGCCTTTGAGAAGGCCTTTTCAAAATTGCTAAATTGTCCCCTTAGGATAAATTTTTAGTAGTGGACTTGCTTGCTTAAAGATTGCACTGTGTACATTTTTAGTATTGAAAATTCCTCTTAAACATACTGTTAAATTGCTCTACAGAAAGTTGCTTCAGTTTACTCTTTCACCAGGAGAGTGTGAGGGTGTTTTCCCCTCTCCCATGCCAATGGCTGGTTAGTAATATTTAAAAAATTTTTGCAATTTGATAGGAAATAAATGGTACATCATTGCTCTAATTTGCATTTCTTTGATTACTCTTCAGGTTGAACAGTTTTTCATGTTGATTGGCCTTTCATAGTTCTTCCATTGAGGCTTGAATGAATCTTCTTACTTATTTCCTTGTTTGTGATTCTTGCAATAGTCTGCATCCCCCCAGATTCTGTTTTGCTAAGTCTGGGGTGGGGCCTTCATCTGTATTCTTTAAAACAAACCCAGGTGATTCTCATGTGCATAGAAAAACTCAGCTAGACTGCTTGTCCACTCAAGGCAGGAATGTCCTTTCCACCCACCCCTGACAAATGATTATTTAGCTTCTCCTTAAACACCCCTGGCTGTTAGAGGGCTATGTTAGAAAAGGTTCTTCACCATGGGCCAGACCTAGTTCTGCTGTTTGAGCCACACAGAATATGTTTGCTTCCTTCCTCTTTCGCATGACAACCTCTCAAATATTTAGAGACAACCACCATGTCATTTTTTTTTGTTGAGATGGAGTTTCACCGTTGTTGCCCAGGCTGGAGTGCAGTGGCTTGATCCCGGCTCACTGTGACCTCCGCCTCCCAGATTGAAGCAATTCTCCTTCCTCAGCCTCCCAAGTAGCTGGATTATAGGCTCCCACCACCACACCCGGCTAATTTTTGTATTTTTAGTAGGGACAGGGTTTTACCAGGTTGGCCAGTCTGGTCTTGAACTCCTGACATCAGGTGATCCACCCACCTTGGCCTGCCAAAGTGTTGGGATTACAGTCATGAGCCACCGCACCTGGCCTACCATGTCATTTTTAAATTCAGTCTTCACAAGGCCAGAGAGCCTTCATTTCTTTCCTTCATTCCTCACATGACTTGATTTCAAGATTCTTCATATCATGATCATCCTGTTTAGGCTCTTTTCCAAGTTTTCTACGTTCTGCTGAAGATGTGAGAGACAGAGCATGAGCTAGAGGGTGAGATCTGGTCTTGGATCCAACCTGTCACCTGTTTGAATTGTGAACAGAGGAAAGTAACCTGGCCTCATTTTCCTTATCTGTGAAATGGGGATAAATAATAATACCTTCCTTGTGGAGTTCTTGGCAGTAAAGAAGGTGATATATGGAAAGTTTCTAATGTATAAGTGATTCTTAAAGGTTATAAAAAAGAGATCTAGTGGGGAAAAACAAACAGTATTCCAGAAGGATCTGCCAAGGAATACAGTGGGTAGGGGCAATGTTTTATATAAATTCTGGGCATGAGCCAAGAAGCCAGTGGCTTTGTATTTATCTTTATTCCCAGCCCCTGACACAGTGCCTGGAGTGCAGTAGATACTTAGGTGTTTTGTGAAAATACACTGCTAACCCTGGGCAGATAGACTCATTGCTGGGAGAAGAGCCTGGCAGCCAGGAAATGACTTAAAATAGAGTTAATATAGTTCTGGAGAGAACAAAGGCTTTTAACTGAGGCAATGGGAATGGAGATAAGGGAGAAGACGTAAGAGACACTGTGGTGAGAAAATCAACAGGATTTGATAATTCTTAAAAGGGAAGGAGGGCCGGGCACGGTGGCTCATGCCTGTATAGGATTACTAGCACTTGGCCAGGGAGGCCGAGGCAGGCGAATCACCAGAGGTCAAGAGTTCGAGACCAGCCTGGCCAACACTTTGGGAGGCCGAGGCAGGCGGATCACCAGAGGTCAGGAGTTCGAGACCAGCCTGGCCAACATGGCAAAGCCCCATCTCTACTAAAAATACAAAATTAGCTGGGCATGGTATCACACGCCTGTAATCCCAGCTACCCAGGAGGCTGAGGAGGGAAAATCGCTTGAACTTGGGAGGCAGAGGTTGCAGTGAGCCGAGATCACACCACTACACTCCAGCCTGGGCAATAAGAGCGAAACTCTGTCTCAGAAAAAAAAAAAAGAAAAAGGGAAGGAGAAGGAGGAGGAAGAAAGAGAGGAAGAGAGGAGGTGGAGTCAAGATGATTTTGAGGTTTCTCAGCTTGGGAGAACCAAAGGAAAAGCAAGTTTGTTGATAGGGGAAGGGAAAAGAAAATGAGCAACTTCTATTTGAAAGGGTTGTAAGGGCAAAGGCAGATTTCGGTTAAGCAAGATGATGGCTGAGCATGGAGGGTTGTCTTTTGGCAAAGGACTGGGAGTTCTTGAGGGGAGAGGTGGAAAGTGTTCCAAGTGAGTTCAGGAAGTAGAGGAAGAGCCAGGAAAAGGCCAGGGCTGAGTGGACAGAGATGAGATTGTAGGAGATTAGCTGATTGAAGAGGCTTGCACCTTTGGGGGTGATTAGGGAAGTGGGAGGCAGGGTGTGGAGAAACGATCTGGAGACCAGCCCCAGACTTCCAGTTAGAATGCGGATGGGAAGTGAGTTCACCCCTTGGGCAGATCCCACTCTGGGGTGGGTCTGAGTAGCAGTTGCCCTGTAGGAGCAGTGGGGTCAATGAGGGGGTTGACTTCCTGCTCAGGTGCTCAGGAAGAGGCTAATAGCATAGTTCCTGCTTTTAAGGGAGACTAGAGGTATGCAAACAACCTAGAGAAGCTAGAAGCCAGATAGGAGGCCAGTGGTCAGTGGTTTCCCAATCTCCACCTTATCTCCCCTCACACACCGTCCCCCGACCCCCAGGTGCTCTCTCTTGAGATCCTTAACATTTTTCAAGACTTTGGTCCTTTCTGGGTTCGACAAGGTTAAATAGGCCATTACTAATGAACATTGTTCTGTCTATGGCATTTCCCACATTATTTGATCACAGACCCCGCCATCCCCTGGCTTTTTATGGAAAGGGGAGAGTAAATGGTAACATCTAACAGGCTGGGAAATTCCTATATGGTGTGCATGTGTAACTAACTCATCTTGGTGTCCTCTTACTTGGCCTCTGTAGATTACAAGTAGTGGTTGCTACCTTCCAAAATTCCCATGCTCCACTCCAGGAACCACCCTTGCTGTTCCATTCAGAGGAGTAATTCAGCTGTCTGATCGCTGATCGTGCTTTCTCCTGAACTATAGAATTGTCAGCAAGGCATGTTGAAAGTTTGTTAGTTTTTTAAAATAATTTATTTATCATGGAAGGGGAGGCCCATACTACGTGAGAGAACAGCTAGAGCCATTTCTTCTTTTCTGTAGATCCTAAGGGTACTTAGAATATGTTTCTCTTTGGGATTTACACCTCTTGATTTAATTTTTATCGGGCATGCAGAGGAGTTGGTGGGTAACGTTGGCCTGCCGTTTATATCAGCCTACAGCCAGATGCCTTTTTGATTCCTTACGGGAGCCCACCCTGGACGCTCCCAGAGCAGTAGCTTGAATGGAGAAAAGAGGCAGCCTCAGCTGCCATTGCCTGTAAGCTTGTGCTTCAGAGCAAAGTGGTTAAGAGTGTGCGCTCTGAAAGCATGCTGCCCAGGTTCATAGTTCAGCCCTAGATGACCTTGGGCCAGTTACTTAACCTTCCTGGGCATTAATAACCCCCTCAGGGGCTTGCTGAAAGACTTGAATTTGTTATTTTTGTTTGTCTTGTTTTTTGACACAGGGTTTTGCTCTGTCACGCAGGTTGGAGAGCAGTGGCACGATCTTAGTTCACTGTAACCTCCACCTCCCGGGTTCAAGCTATCCTTCCACCTCAGCCTCTCTAGTAATTGGGATTACAGGCGTGTGCCACCACTGCCTAGCTAATTTTTGTGTTTTTAGTAGAGACGGGGTTTTACCATGTTGGCCAGTCTGGTCTTGAACTCCTGACCTCAAATGATCCACCTGCCAATCCTCCCACTTGTAAAGTGCTGGAATTACAAGCATGAGACACCACACCCAGCCTTGGATTAGTTATTATATTCTTAATGTATAATATTTAAAGCACTTCGAGCAGGGCTTGGCAATTGTTAAGTACTGATGATTGTTGGCTCTCATTATCATCCCCAGGCTTTATGGTGGGCAAAAGACATCTTGTGTGTGTGTGTTACAAGTCAGCAGACAGAAAAGTTAACTGGAAGAGGGGAAGCAGGTACCCTTGCTTTACTTCCTTGCTCCAAATGATACCCCAAAGGGGTGAGCCACAAGGCTGAGACGAGAGTCATCTTCCCTTCCTAGAAGAACAAGCTGGCAGACTCCTCTGCATGAGGTTCTTGCTAATACCTGTTCCCAGTCTGACTTAGTCATACTGAAAAGCCTAGCGGATGGGATGGAGGGTTCTCGGTTTTTGGCAGTTTCCGCCTTCACACCAGCTTAATGAGCGAGTGGGAAGGCTGGTCCTCAAGTCGGGAGAAGCACTCTGTCCTGTGCCTAGGCTGGAAAACTCTCCTGCCTGGGGAACCTGTACGTGTGGCCTTCGGCAGAAGCACTTACCTTTATGACAGCCTGTTCAGTGTGATGTATGCAAAGGGGTGAATAGAAGAGAATTTGGATCTGCATGGAAGAACAGAGCTTGGACATGCCTAGCTTTCCTTTTCAAACCTTCACTGAGGCCAGGCACGTTGGCTCATGCCTGTAATCCCAGCACTTTGGGAGGATGAGCTGGGAGAATCACTTGAGCCTGGGAGTTCCAGGCCAGCCTGGGAAATATAGGGAGACCCCATCTCTACAAAATTAAAAAAAAAAATTAGCTAGGCATGGTGGCAAATGCCTGTAGTCCATGTACTTGAGGTAGAGACTGCAGTGAGCCTTGATTGTGCCACTGCACTCCAGGTTGGGTGACAGAGGAGACTCTGTCTCAAAAAAATAAAAGTAAAAACAAAGAAACCCAAAAACCTTTATTGATATCCCTTTCACTCTTAATCCTCACATTTAAAAGTCAAGTAAATATTGAAATTCAAATGCTCTTTTAAAAATTCTGTTTTGGGACTGAACGTGCCTGTAGTTCCAGCACTTTGGGAGTCCAAGATGGGGGGATCATTTGAGGTCAGGAGTTCAAAATCAGCCTGGCCAACATGGTGAAAACCCATCTCTACCAAAAATACAACAATTAGCCGGGCATGGTGGTACATGCCTGTAATCCCTGCTGCTTGGGAGGCTGAGGCATGAGAATCACTTGAACCCGGGAGGCAGAGGTTGCAGTGAGCTGAGATCGTGCCACTGCATTCCAGCCTGGGCGACAGAGTGGGACTGTCTCAAAAAAAAAAAATTGGAAACATACATTTTAATAGGACATTTTAAAACTTAAAGCTCTCTTGAGAAATTAATACTCTTTTATATTGGGCTTTTCTGGTTTTGTGGTAGCAGGATAAGTTCTGTTAAGAATAGTGCGTGCCTGGGCATGATGGCTAGTGCCCTTTGGCAGGCTGAGGCAGGAGGATTGCTTGGGGACAGTTTGAGACCAGCCTGGACAACATAGCGCGACCCCCATCTCTACAAAAAAGAAAACGAATATTGCGCACAGATTCCCAGCTCCACGTGGTTCATCTTTTTTCTGTGTACAGCCTTGCACAATCATGCCTAAATTTACTATTAATGGTTTCCTGTGATTCTTCTCCACTTTTATTGCCTATTGAGTTTCTTTTTCATGGGAAGTTATGTGCTTTTGCCTTTTCTGACTTCTGTTGGATTGTGTATATGTTTCAAGCTGCTGAGAAATGTTAGAAGATATTCTGATACTTCAGCTTTCCCATCACATTGCTTTCCCTAATGACTGGAAATATTTTACTGGGTGAGATTTAACTAAGAAGTCAAGTTTTCTTCCAAGTCTCTGAGACAGAACATCTTTATTTGAAGTGTTTCAGTGAAGTGTGTCAGAAGTCTGGGGAATTCATTTGTATAAGATTTTTTTTTTCTGGAGACAGAGTCTTTCTCTGTCACTCAGGCTGCAATGCAATGGCACGATCTCGGCTTACTGCAACCTCCACCTCCCGGGTTCAAGCAATTCTCATGCCTCAGCCTCCCAAGCAGCTGGGATTATAGGTGTCTGCCACCAAGCCTGGTTAATTTTTTTGTTTGTTTTTGAGATGGAGTCGTGTTCTGTTCCCAAGCTGGAGTGCAGTGGTGTGATCTCGGCTCACTGCAACCTCCGCTGCCTGGGTTCAAGAGGTTTCCCTGCCTCAGCCTCCTGAATAGCTTGGGACTACAGGCGTGTGCCACCACGCCTGGCTTAATTTTTGTATTTTTAGTAGAGGCTAGGTTTCACCATGTTGGCCAGGCTTGTCTCGAACTCCTGACCTCAGGTGATCCACCCACCTTAGCCTCCCAAAGTGCTGGAATTACAGGCATGAGCCACCATTCCCAGCCAAGATGTTTTTTAAATGATGACAAGACCTTGAATTTTTATAGCCTAGATCTTAAGAAGAGTTAAAAATGCTGTTATATCTATCTGTGACCTCACATGTCTACAGGTCATTACTAAATACATATCACATTGTCATCACCCCCTTCTGTAATTGGGGAAACAGAGGCATGGTTTTCAGTGAGGCAGGCCATAGGTCATTCATAGTAATGAAATGACAGAGCAGGTAATGAACTCCAGGTGTCCTGATACCTTTGGCGTAATCACGTGAAGAAGCACTAGAGGGATGCCAGATTCCACAGTCAATCAAGTGGAGGAAGCTCTTTCTGTGTGGTTTTGGTGATGATCTTGCTCTATTGGGAAACTGTTTATTTCTAAACTAGCTTAGGTCTCTTTAGCAGGAAAGTAGGAGGTGAGGACAAAAAAAAAAAAAAATGAGGGATGGAATTGTTATTGAGAAATGTGGGCAAGATCAGTATAGATTTTTCCTTGCCAGAGTAAGCCTAAGGATTTTGAGAACTGTTTGCAATTGGCCATTCTTCCTTACCTTGCTATTTGAATAACTGTATGGAAAAAAAAATCTCCGGAACACTGGCTCTGCAGAGGTACCTGGGATCATTTTCATGGAACTGTTTTTATGATTTTTTTTTCAAGTGGGTTCGTGCTGTCCAAAAATAACAACATACATATTTCTTTCCATGCCTTTTATATTAGTAGTTTAGTTTTCCCACTTGAGAAACTGCCAGCCGTATGCCTTGCAAAGCCTGTTGTCACAGTGTTCACGGTGTGAATGGAAGAGTACTCTTGGCTTGGCCAGTTTACTTTCACAGGTGAACAAACTCCTAATGCTTCAGTACATTAGTTTTCTAGAGATCTGAAGGAGGGAATGCCACCTTCCAAGGTACCTACCTTCCCACCAAGAAAGAACTTAAGTCCAAGAAGGTTCTAAATCAGCTGGTGCACACATGGAACTTCATTGTTATTTCAAAGCTAACAGGGGCCAATAACTCTCTTTGGGTCCAGCCGAGTGTTTATGACATGCTCTATAGCTTGCGGAGCAAAGAAAGTCCTCCCTGCTAACTTGACCCTGGGGAGACTTGCACTTTTATTCCTAGTGACCGACACGACCACTTGCAAGGGAAGTTGGCCTCCGTCTGTCTCTTCCAAATGGTCTGGCAGAATTCTCATCAGGAGAGCCAGAAGAAAATTCCATAAGGCTTCTCACTTCAGTTCTGTAATAACAAACCCAGCTCCCTCTCCCTGTCTGCCCTGCTCCTTTACTCAGAGACATCCAGGAGTCTCATACTCAGAGCCCGGATTCTGGGCTTCAAGGCCATGGGCTGCTGGTTGTGTCCTGTCTTTAAAATTCAATTCCAGTCCCTGGATTTGGATCTTCTTCCTTGCCCCCTGTGTCATTGTCTCACTCACTATATCCCTGTCTGGGCCCCCCAGCCTGTCCATAGCTAACTCCCTGCCTCAGTTTTCTGGCTAATGGCCCAGTCCCTCTAGGAGCGAGTCCTTGTCTTACTGCTGGCTCTCCTGAGGAGAATGTCTTACCCACACCAGGACCGTATGACTGAGCCCAGCACAGTGGAGCTGTGGACCGAAGGGGTGAGTTTCTCTCTTTCTTTTTTTTTTCTGGAGACAGGGTCTTGCTCTGTTGCCCAGGCTGGAGTGTGGTGGCACAATCTCGGCTCACTACAACCTCCACCTCCTGCGTTCAAGTGATTCTCCTGCCTCAGCCTCCTGAGTAGCTGGGATTATACGCATGCACCACTACTCCTGGCTGATTTTTTGGATTTTAGTAGAGATAGGATTTTACCATGTTGGTCAGGCTGGTATTGAACTCCTGATCTCAAGTGATCTACCTCCCTTGGCTTCCCAAAGTACTGGCATTACAGGCGTGAGCCACCGCACCTGGCCTGGAGGAGGGAGTTTCTGCTTAGAGAACTCAGAGGAGGCAGAGTGCCCGGGATGACACAGTTCAGCAAGTGGCCCTGTTGAGGACTGGAATAGCTTTATGGTCTATTAGTTTCCTATTACTGCTGTAAAAAATTGCCACAAACTTAGTGTCTTAACACAGATTTATTCCAGTTCTAGAGATCAGAAGGCCAAAGTTGGTTTCAGTGAGCTAAAGCCAAGGTGTCCGTAAAGCCTCAGTTCCTCCAGAAGCTGTAGGGGAGAATCCATTGCCTGGTCTCTTCCAGCTTCTAGAGGATGCCCACATTCCTTGACTCATGGCCCCTTCCTCCATCCTTAAGCCAGCAATAACTGGTCGAGCCTTTCTCACATCCTATCCGTCTCACACTACTTCTGTCATTGTATCTCCTTCTCTGACACCAACTCTCTTGCCTCCCTCTTTCACTTATGAGGACCCTGTGATTACTTAGGCTCCGTCTGGATAATCTAGGATGATTGCCCCATCTCCAAACCCTTAATTTAATAATTCCTGCAAACTCCTCTTTGCCATGTAAAGTAACATATTCACAGGTTCCAGGGATTAAGATGTGGCCATCATTGAGGAACCATTATTCTGCCTATCACGCAAGATGTCACCAAAGGTTGAGGAATGGTGGAATCCTGGGGTCAGATGAGTTCCCAACACAGGTCCTGACATTACAGCGGAGGAGGAACAGGGATCTGGCAAACTGAGCCTGGCGCAGAAGTCTTCATAGAACTCAAATGAGGAAGCACGACCCCTTCTGAGAATTTTGCCTGAAAGAAAGCAATATAGGTCTGCAGTCTGTAATTTCAATTCGGATGTTCTCTTAAATTCTTCATCATGAAATGTCTTTCCCACATACAGGCCTCCCTGAGTCTGGAGTTCTTATAGTGGGCACTGCTTCAGACTTGAGGTGTTTTAGGATACAAGCTGACCAGACACTTAGCAGGTATTTAGCCAGTTCAGGCCTATGGAATTTTCCACCCTCAGTTAAAGAAAAGAGCAAAGAAGTAGGGGTGTGTGTGGGTGTATGGATGTCAGTGTGTCGCAGGAGGTCGGCAGGGAGGTGTTTAAAAGAGAAAGGGATGGTTTCACATCACAGAAAATAACTCTTTGGCTGACACGTCCCAAGATGCCTCTCATATGTCCTGTGTAAGAGATGCTTTGCCCAGCGTGAAGGTCATGTTAGACTGGGCATGGCCCTTCTGCATTTTCAAGGTAATCACGAGATCCCTTCCCAGAAATGGCTTTCTAAAACACATGATTGGAGAAGCAGAAGGAAGGACTGGAAAATCTCTCTGAGTTCTTTCTGGCTTCATGATGATTTCAGTTAAGAGATACATGGAAACTTCCCCTCTCCACCACATGTAGTCACTGCCATCTTGGAGACACATACCACAAAAGCTTCCTGGCTGATCACATTTGCATCAGCCCTCCTCACACTGGCCAGTCTAATGCCCATGTTGTGTCTGATGGCACAGAGCTTTGCTGTCCTGAAGAAGCACTCTGTCGTAGAAGTGGATTGCATTTCCTATTTTTACATCGGTTCTGATTGGCCACGGCCACATTTTTCCCAGGCCCAGGCTATCTTTTTTCAGGCCTCTGGCTAACTGACCTGGCTGTAATGCACTGAAAATCATTATAGAAAAGGTTGGGGAAACTGCCATATTTTGTTTGAAAATCTGTAGAGGCAAAATACACATTCACCATCTTCACTTTTCCCCTGTTCTATTTTTCCTTTTTTTTCCTCCTCAATAGAAAAACAGTTTCAATTCTCCTTATAAACCATCTCAGGTTAAATATTCAGATGTTTTCAGTGGAATTATTTGAAACCATTTTTTGTATGTACATATCTACAGTGAATGTCTACCAATTATTAAATGTGAAAGGGTATTAACTCTAGTGCTACTTAAGTCTCCTTCAGAAAATGGTGTTCACTTTCTGTAAATTGTGGGTTCATTATCTTCAGCCTGGCTGGTTTTATTTTATTTTGCTGGTTTACTAATTCCTGCTTCAGAGTTTCTCCTTTTCTCTACTGGCTGTCAGCTGAATTTCGTTGAGGCTTCTGGGTGCTGTGCATTAGGTCAATGAGCTTCATGACAGAGTCGGTGCCTTGCAATCCTGGAACCTCTGGGGCTGTGTTGCGCAGCAGAAGGAACTAGAAAGGAGGGCGTTGCTGGAGTGAATTAGAGAGAAAGTTGTGCTGAGCTGTGGAAGATGGCTCCCCTGGCTGAGGGAGAAGACGGATACCGTCATTCAGTTCATGCTCAAATCCCAAGGGAAATGCTTGTGAACTGTTGCTTGAATTGAAGAGAAGCAGAGTATCTATTTCCGCTGATTTCTTTTTAACAGATCAAACCTACTTAGGACAAGGAGGTAGAGGGAATGGTGGAAGGCAAGACCGGGGCTTAATCTCAGGGAACTGAAGGATTTAAAAAGGACAGAAGGGAAGGTATTTTTTTCCATTACAAAGACCAAGAGGCCAGAGATTAAAATATTAACAATATTTAATGAGTGCAGCCATATATTTTTAGATTCAGACAGGAAGAAATCAAGTCCTTTAGAAATTGTGCTTGATAAATGAAACAGTTTTGTCTGGGACCAAAGGGGTGAGTAGATACTTGCTCAGGGGCTGGAGACAGCGCATATACTGTCAACTTGCATAATTCAGGACCTCAGATCAGTTAGTTAAGGAATTGAGAAAATACTTCTATGCAGTTTAGCATATATGATAGTTGGAACATAGGGAGCCTCATTCTCCAATTTCAGTGGAGGTCAGAGACATGTGACCATCAGACACCCATAGGGGCCAGATTTCTTTTGGGAGCCAAGGGTAGAGGGACTCAGGTGCCAGGTCTGCCTGCCCTCCCTTCTTCCATCCTAGCCTCTACCAGGGTAGAAGGGGAGCAACACCTCATGCCTCTGCCAGACTCATGTTTCTCAAGGCATCAAACCCTGCTTGACAGGAATGGTGGCCATAGAGGCTGCCTCCCTGAGCCCTTGTGACTTTGTCTGAGAACTTTCCCCCCTGGGACTGGCTTCCTCTTACTGACGACACATTCTCTTTCTTGCCAGCTACTCTCTTCCCTTTTCTACTTTCTACTACCCCCGAACTGCTTTCCCCTCATTCTGATTTTCCTCAGCTGTTGCTCCTGGTGTTCACCTCTGCACTGCCACCTTCCAGGAAACTCTTCTGTGGATTTGGCTGCCTGATCTAGCCCCTTGGCTTCTCCCTTCTGCCATGCCGTGGGAACCATTATTTGACTGTGGGCACACTCCTTCTCTCCCCGTCTCATCTTTTTCTCACCTCCTCTCTCTCTCTCTCCTCTGTTTGACTAAAAAGTGTGCTTTGTGGCACAGAGCCATCACTGTGTTTATTTTTTTTAAACCTTTTCTTTAGCCAAGGATGGAAAATTCCAAAGGTCTGAGCTAGTGATGGCTGGATGCCTTTTCTGGAAATCCAGTGGCCTTGTTACACATCTGGCAAGGTTGTCCCTTAAAATGCCCTGGCTTTGGATTTAGATCCAACTGAAAGAAGAGGAGGTTCTATCTGTGGAATTACGGAATCAGAATGAAGAGTTAGCTAGGTGTAGTGGCACATGCCTGTGATTCCAGCTACTGGGGAGGCTGAAGCAGGAGGATCACTTGAACCCAGTTCAAAGCTGTGGTGAACTATGATTACACCATTGTACTCCAGCCTGGGTGACAGAGCGAGACCTTGTCTCAAAGAAAAAAAAATGAAGAGTTTACAAAATTATGTAATTATAGCCCCAGAGCCCAGTTTATGTCACTTTTTTCCTGCTGGGTTTAATTGGGAAAGAGTGGCCTTTGACTTAGTTGATCTTTCAAGTGAAACCTTCTGCATGAGAGACAAAGTTCCTGCAGCTCAGTTTAATTGATGATTTTCCTTCATTGGGGTCATTATTTGGCAGTGGCTAGGCACACTTCAGAGCACATGGAGTGGGCCTCATGGGGGAGGACAGCATCCTCCCAGTTGTTACCAGGTGGAGTTGAGTAGGCTACCCCACCCTCATGTTTCTTTCCCCCTCCCCGGAGAAATAATGATATGGTTTGGCTATGTCCACACCCAAAAATCTCATCTTGAATCGCAATCCCCATAATGCCCACATGTCAAGGGTAGGACCAAGTGGAAGTAATTGGATCATGGGGGCAGTTTCCCCTGTGCTGTTGTGGTGATAGTGAATGAGTCTCATGAGATCTGATGGTTTTATAAACGTCTGACGTTTCCCCTGCTTGCACTCACTGCATCCTGCCACCCTGTGAAGAGGGCACCTGCTTCTCCTTTGCCTTCTGCCATGATTGTAAGTTTGCTGAGGCCTCCCCTCAGTGCTGAACTGTGAGCCAATTAAACCTCTTTCCTTTATAAATTACCGAGTCTCAGACAGTTCTTATTCTCAGGCAGTTCTTTATCAGGAGTATGAAAATGGACTAATACAAATAATTTGGCCAGAGTTTTGTCCACATGTCCCTGAGGGCTGTAGCAAGTCAAAGTTGACCACCTTGATGGTAAGCAAAAAGTTAATTGTCTTGAAATAGCTAGAAACTGTACCATTCTGGTACCTCTTGGGAGAGCGGGAGAGATTAACAAAATACCCAAACCCATAACAATGCCAACTGTGTCTGCACTGGCTTTACATTGCTGCAAATAAACACCCAGATTTCCTAGAGGGGCCTTCATAGCCCTTCATATCCACCAGTAAGGCCCATTCCACCTTTGAAGTTTCTTCTCCTACCATATCCCTTTCTGCGCCCTGTAGTCTAGCCACACTGAACTATCACACTTTTTCAAACACATTCTATAGTTTCTTACTTATATACCTTTGTGCATGCTGACTCCTCATCCAGTGATGCCCTTAACAACCTCTTCTCTGCTAAAGGGAACCCTATTTGTCCTGCAGGGCTTAGGTCAAATGGCCATCTTCTCCATGGGCATCATATTTGAAGCTAATTGCTCCTTCTGCAGCCTTATAGCCTCTTACTAGTTGCATTGGCTTCCTGTAGCTACTGTAACAAATTACCACAAACTGGATGGCCTAAAACAAGTTTATTCTCTAACAGATCTAGAGACCAGACATCTGAAATAAGTATCATTAGACCTCACTCCTTAAGGAGATTTTAGGAAAAGATCATTTATTGCCTCTTCCAGCTCTGGTAGCTACCAGCATTCCTTGACTTGTGGTTGCATCACTCCAATCTCTGTCTCTATGGTCACATTGTCTCCTCTTTGGTCTGTTTCAGATCTCCCTCTGCCTCTTTCTTGTCAAGATGCTTGTGATGGCATTTAGGGCCCACCCCAGTAATCCAGGATGCGCTCTTCACCTCAAGAGGCTTAACTTACTTAACATCTGTAAAGACCCTTTGGCCATATCCCATCTGCAAGTTCCAGGGATTAGGATGGGGGCATATCTTTTTGTGAGGGAGGCATTTTTTCAGCCTGTGCCTTAGTTCTTAGGTTTTAGAGACGATTGATGTCAGTACTTTGGTTTTAGAGAGAATTGATTTCATTAGGCCTCTAACAACAGTTGTTGATGGCTTCTCTATTCTGTTAGAGTGTATATACCTTAAGGAACTGGTAGGAGACTAGAAAGCTAATGCTTAGTAGTCAGTGCCAGAAGGGCCCAGCAATTCCACTGACAATCTGTGTTACCTTGGGCACACTGACTTTTGGGGATCTCCTTTTGCTCGTTTGTAAACATTGGAAGAATAACACCGACATCAATGGACCTTGCAAAGATGTTTATGATAGCAAAAACAAAAAACCAAAAAAAGTATACCTAAATGTTCAAAAGTAAGGGTTTGGACAACTATATATCTATATATACATTCGTATACCAGAAAAGTGTGCAGTCCTTTAAATGACTTTCTTTCCCTCCCTCCCTCCCTCTCTCCCTCCCTTTCTTCCCTTTCTTTTTCTCTCGCACTGTCTCATGCGTGCTCTCTCTCTCGTATGCTCTCTCTCACACGCTATTGCTCTGTCGCCCATGCTGGAGTGCAGTTGTGTGATCTTGGGTCCCTGTAACCTCCGTCCCTCAGGTTCAAGCAAGCCTTCTGTCTCAGCCTCCCTAGTAGCTGAGATTACACGTGTGCACTACCACGCTCAGCTAATTTTTGTATTTGTAGTTGTGACAGGGTTTCGCCATGTTGGCCAGGCTGGTCTCGAACTCCTGACCTCAAACGATCTGCCCACCTCAGCCTCCCAAAGTGCTTGGATTACAGATGTGACCCACCACTCCCAGACAACATCTATATTTATTATTGACAGTGGTAAAACGTTTGCATTATGAAATGCCATGCAAAGTATGATCTTATTTTTGTAAAATAATGCATACGTGATATATGTGAATTTAGTTACTTAATCACTCTCTGCCTTGTTTTCTTCAACTGTAAAATGTGGATAATTGTAGTACTGACCTCAGAGGGTTGTTGTAAGGATTGAGTAAAATAAGACATTGAAGCACAAAGAACAACGCCTAGCATATAGAGAAGCACTGAATAAATTTAGCTATTAGTATTATTGTTATATTCAAAACAACATTCTCAAAGGATGTTGTATGTTGATAACATGTATATATAATGTATGTATGTGTGTACGATATTAAGAGTGCTAGATGGGCACCCTGGTTCACACCTGTAATCCTGGTGACACAGGAGGCTGAGGTGGGAGGATCATTTGATCTCAGGAGTTTGAGACCAGGCTGGGCAATGTAGCCAGACCCCTGTCTCTGAAAATTAAAAATAAAATTAGCTGGGCATGGTGGTGTGTGCCTGTAGTCCTAGCTACTTGTGAATCTGAGGCAAGAGGATTGCTTGAACCCAGGAGTTTGGGGTTACAGTGAGCTATGATTGCACTGCAGCCTGGGTGACAGAGTGAGATCCTATCTCAAAAAAAGAAAAAATAAATAAATTTTATGAAACAGTGCCTATCTTGGGGTGATGGCATTATGTTATGAGTAAATTTTATTTTTGCTTTAAAAACATTAATTCATTTATTTTACTCTGAGCATTATTATTTTTACAAACAGAAAATGTAGAGTTCAAGATAAGAACCATACTTTCAGGACTGCTAGATTTATGTGACATGCATGTGTGTGCACACATGCACAACATATAGTTTATAATAATTAGCTATTATTATTATTAAGGTAATTTTTCCTATAATCATGCAGCTCCTTGCCTAGTGCTTTGCACATCTCAGATTCTTTGTCTGCTAAATCATTGAAATTAGGATGGGCAAGAAATTAGACTTTAATTCCCACTTGCTTTGAATTCCTATCTTCTTTAGTATTGTTCCCTGAATTTTGATTATAACTTGGTTTCTTTCAAGTGAAGTTTTGAAGAATATATATATATATCCTCTCACACTAGATATTTGTACATCCACATACATCTATACATTTCATATAATCTTTATAATTTTGTGGAGGTGAAAGTGCCTACTCTGAATTTTCTGAAATGTAAATTAAAATTGCTGCCATGTTGCATTTGAAATATGTCTCAGATTGCTGATACTGGAGTTCTCTTTTACTGCCATTAAGAAGATTAATCACTAGAGGGACTTACATTTCAAGTAAAGCTAACTAATTTACATTGAAACTGCAAGGATTTCTGGTCATGATTTTTCTGATTTAGAACATTCTGAATCTTTGTTCTTTTATTTAAAATAATATTTGTACATCTCATGGATTTAAAAACAAATGGGGCCAGGTGCGGTGGCTCACACCTGTAATCCCGGCACTTTGGAAGGCCAAGGTGGGTGAATCAAGACCAGCCTGGACAATATGGTGAAACCCCATCTCTACTAAAAACACAAAAATTAGCTGGGCGTGGTGGCATGCGCCTGTAGTCCCAGCTACTTGGGAGGCTGAGGCAGGAGAATTGCTTGAACCTGTGAAGTGCAGGTTGCAGTGAGCCGAGATTGTGCCACTGCACTCTAGCCTGGGCAACAGAGTGAGACTCCATCTCAAAACAAACAAGGAAAAAATGGATGGGAGAATTACTTATGAATCATGAGCTTTGAAATGGAAGGTCTTGCCTCTGACATTTAAAACAGTTAGATTATGATGTGTATCTTGGTAGGCAGGGGCTCTTTCCCCCTGTACTGTGTACCTTTTTGTGGGAGGGGATACTGAGAATTAAAGGATCAGGCTGTTTGAAGAGAAACCTTGCCATATCTTAGAACGTACATCCTTGAGTTCATTTCTTTTCTTGTTCCTTCTGTTATTCTGTCTTCTCTCCATTATATATCTCTTTTTCTTATAAGATACATGAAAATGATTTGTTATATTTGGTGGTCTGTGCCTGTAGTCTCAGCTACACTAGGGAGACCAAGGCAAGCAGATTCCCTGAGCCCAGGAGTTCAAGTCCAGCCTGGGCAACATAGCAAGACCCCATCTCTTAAAAAAATGGTTTGTTGCATTTAAACTAGGATTTGGATATTTCCTCTTCATAACTGAAAAAGTAGGGAAGGATGAATAAGTGGAGCACAGAGGATTTTTAGGGCAGTTAAACTACTCCATATAATACTACAATGATGGATACATGTCGTTATATATTTGTCAAACAAAACCCATAGAACGTATAGCACCTAGAGTGAACACTAATGTATCCTATGGACTTTGGGTGTTTTGATGTGTCCATGTAGGGTCATCGATTGTAACAAATGTACCACTGTGGTGTCTGATGTTGATAGTGGGGGAGACTGAGCATGTATTGGAGCAGGGAGCACATGGGAACTGAACTCTATACTGTCTGCTTAATTTTGCTGGGAATCTAAAACTGATCTGAAAGATAAAGTCTATTAAAAAAAAGATCTATGAAATACTTTTTTTGTGTCAGAAAATATCCTAAGTATAGTTCTTTTGCATTTACATGGACCTTTAATTTTTCTGCCTGTCTGTAGTCCTAATATTTAAAAAAAAAAAAAAAACCTTTTGTTCCATCCCTGGTAATTTGGAAGCTTGCATTCTCAGCTCTCTTGCTGACTTGTTCGGCATAATTATGAAGACTTACCAGCAAATGTGAATTGCACACTTTGAAGGCTTTGGATGAAAGATGCCAGGTAAAAGCAAAGCAATTTTATTGTTAGAGTGTGGGATTATGAGTCAGAAATTTTATGGTTAGCCAGATGCAGTGGCCGAGGTGGGCAGATCACTTGAGGTCAGGAGTTTGAGACCAGCCTGGCCAACATGATGAAACCCCGTCTCTACAAAAAATACAAAAAAATTAGCCGGGCATGGTGGCACACACCTGTAATCCCAGCTACTCGGGTGGCGGAGGCAGGAGAAATACTTGAACCTGGGAGATGGAGGTTGCAGTGAGCCACTGCACTCCAGCCTGGGTGACAGAGCTCGACTCTGTCTCAAAAAAGAAAAGAAATTTTAAAGTCTGGTCCTCACTGTATGACCCTGGAGGCAAGGCGCTGATGAAATGAGTATGCAATCCACTGAAATCATGGTGAAGAAGTACCCGCTAACCTAATTTAGGCTTTGATATAGCTATGTTTCTTCAGTGTGGCCCCTGTGCAAATCAAATTTGGGCAAATCACATCATTTAACATACACCAGGGGAATCTGATTTTTGAATGAACTTTATTGGAATCATTTGGAAAGGCAAAGAATCCTTTTATAATGCAAATGACTGCCTACTAATTTATATCTTTTTTTAAGACAAGGTTTTGTGAGGCAAGATTTCAGTTTTTGTAACACACTGACACTCCTCTGCCATTTAAAATCAGATTGTACCTGGGAGAGAAGGATCACTCTGGGAAGTTGCATTAACTCCTTCAGACCTAAAGAAGGCATTTAGTCAATTACTGTTTCTGGGAACTAAATAATACCCTTGTCACCCGAAAAATTTAAAATAGCTTTATAAGTGGCTCCTCAGTCTCTAAAAACATGACTCATTCCTTCTTTGTAACTTGAAAGAAATCCAAGTGTCAGAAGATACCAGGAAATGGACTCAAGTTGCACTTCTAAACATCAGTACTAGAGGTCTCAAATATTAAGAAACCAATATGATACTGGTTTAAAGTTGATGGTTGGAGCCACCATATTAGGATGAAAGGGCAAGGGGTGGCCTGTCAGTGTTTTCTAGAATATTCCTTGGGGAAATTCTTGCTGGCAGCATTAATGCTTCTGAGCTCTGGCTGTACTCTGTATACCATAGGCTGTCCTGTTCTTTTGTCCAGAAAGCCCACTCCTTGCTTTTCAGACTGCCCCATGATTGCACATGACCTCATAATGTTTCTTCTGCCAGCTTTATTTATGGTGGCTTTCCCCTCAAGCAGCGTTTGGATCCATCTTCTGTATATAACCAGTGAAAAGAAATGGAGTGTATTAGAACATGCCTTGCATTAGTGCTGGGAGATAGATTGCATTCCTGTACTTCTTAAAACCCACGTTCTTGAGAATGTAAGATGGAGCTGTGGAGGGTGAGGTTCTCCATGTCTGGGTTGGCCTTTGCCTTTCATTGACCTCGGTGGCTACCAGTCAATGGAAAAATATGGTCAGGGTTCACCCTATGGAATCATTGCTTAATATCATAGATGACTCATTGGAATTAGTGTGTTAGAAAATCACTTCCAGATGTGGAGCAGAAACTTTTCCAAAAGAGAAAAATACACTCTGGAAAACTGGGTTTTATTGTTTTTTAAAATAATCTTAGGGCCAGAATGAAATCTGCTTGTGCATGGTTAGTCAACATATATCTGGAGTTCCAAATAGTATGATCCTGTTCACTTCCTGTAGACTGACAACCACATAAGTGGGGGCTGCCTTCAGCCTGCCACCTTACCTTATCCTCTACCAACTTCTGCCCTCTCAACATCTCCCATCTTCTCACAATGATGAATGGTCTGGAAGCCTTATCTTCTCCCTCAGGTTCCAGTGTCTCATTCCTTATCATTATCGGCAAACATTTATTGAGCGTTCCTAGATACTGTGAAGGACAGCAGAAATATCTGGTTGGACAGCAACAGACAGACATTTTGGTCATATATATAGCAAAGTGACTGAGAATGAGCTCCGGTGTCCACTTCTGGGTTGAAATGCCATTTTCTGGCTGTGGAACATTGGGAAACTTACTCAACTTTCTAAGTCCCAGTTTCTTTGTTTATAAAATGGGAGTGATGGTGATCATCATACCTACTGCATAAGGTGAGCGTGAGGCCTAAGGGGACAATCCATGGTCAACCCTTGGCATACGCTAAGTGTTAGCTATTAATATTATTAATATTATATTTGATAATATTAATATTTATCAATTCCCTTCCATGTGTAGCTTGTGTGTGAAGGGGGAGCATGAACTATGAGTTCCAGACTGACACTCTCCAAAAAGCAACCACAGTGTTTGAATTTTGGAATTCTCTTTAGGTTTACTTGACTGCAGCAGAGAATTCACTGGCTTCTCATATTCAGTGCATTTTCAGTTGAGCCCTGTTCAAGGAGGGAGTGTGTTGTCATCTCCTTGGAAGCACCACATGACTGACTTTGTAGTTCACGCAATAGTCAGAGGGAAAGTATTTGCAAGTTGCATACCCTGGAGTTCTTGCAAAGGCCACATCTATTCTAATAAGGTGTTTTTGGTAAATGAAATCTTATGTTTTCCATCCTACTTATTTTTCACAACATACCTATTATCACATTGTATTTGAGAAGTTTTCTATTGAATGTGTATTCTCCCCTCCTTCCATCTCAAATGTAACATACCAGTAAGTGTGTTTCTGTAGTGGAATATGATAAAAAATATTTCTAAAACTGCACTAGAAGAGGAAAAGATCATAACCGTTACTATTACCTAGAGATATATATTAATATCTATGCTCTTTGAAGCATTGAAAATGTTTGGGAATTCATGAAATGGCTGCAGAATCTCCTGTAGTGGTTGAGAGTATGCACTTGGCGGGGCATGGTGGCTCATGCCTGTAATCCCAGCACTTTGGGAGGCAGAGGCAGGCAGATCACTTGAGGCCAGGAGTTCGAGACCAGCCTGGCCAACATAGCAAAATCCTATCTTTACTGAAAATACAAACGTTTAGCTGGGTGTGGTGGTGGGTACCTGTAGTCCCTGCTACTTGGGAGACTGAGGCAGGATAATTGCTTGAACCCTGGGGGCAGAGATTGCAGTGAGCTGAGATTGCACCACTGCACTCCAGCCTGGGCAACAGAGCAAGACTCTGTCTCAAAGAAAAAGGAAAATGATCATGCACTCTAGAGTTAAACAGAGCATGGCTTTGAATCCTGACTGTACTGGTTTTCTATTGCTGCATAGCAAATTACCACATGTAGCAGCTTAAAATAACACACTTTATTATTTCACAGTCAGAAGTATAGGCATGGCTCAGCTGGATTCTTTGTTTAGTATTTTACAGGTGTTGGCAGGACTGCGTTCTCATCCGGAAGCTCAAGGGCCTTTTCCAAGCTCATTCAAGATGGCACAATTTGGTTCCTTGAAGTGGTTGAACTGGTCCTGTTCAGCTGGGGGTTGCTGTTACCTCCTAGAGGACATCCTCAGGTCCTCGACAGATAGGCCTCTCATCACATGGCAGTTTACTTCTTTAAAGCCAGCAGGTTTATCTCTCTCTTCAGGATGGGCCCAGTTCCTCTTCTAGAGATCACTTGATTACGTCGGGCCCACCTGGGATCATCTCTTTGTTAATTAACTCACAGTCAGTTGATTCCTGACCTAATCAGGGGAGTGATATCTCTCAGTATTCACAGGTCCCACTTACATTCAAGAGGATTAAACAGAGAGAGTAGTCCAGGGGGCAAAAATTCTAGGGGCATCTTAAAATTTGGCATACTACACTGACTATATTTGCTCACTTGGGCAAGTTTCTGACCTCTCTTAATCTGCTTTCCCATTGATAAAATGTGAGTAGTGACAGTATTGTCTACCTCATAGGGTCATTGCTAAAATTAAATGAGGTAATGCACGTAATCAATTTAGCATAGTACCTTGTGCTTCGCAAGCTTTTAAAAACAGTTGGAAGGATAATAGAGAAGAGTTACATTTCTTCCTCCCGTCCTGTATTCTCTTTCATTCCCTCATACTCAGAATGAAATGGCTTTTAGGGTAGAGCATATGGTCACATGCTAAAGAAGTTGAGTTTTTGCCCTTATGATTTGAGTTAAATTTTTTTTAAAAAGTTCCTGAGCATAAAGGTTATTTAACATTGAAATTTCTAAGCCATTTGTCTTAGCATGTCTAAGTGAAGACCTTTCTAAAAATATCCTTCTCTTTGGATTCTTTGTTAAATGAACGCATGTGCAGCAGGCAGCTCATGGTCTCCCCTAACCTGGGGTTTTAGGTGTATTTCCTAGGTAAGAAGAAGATTTTAGGTTATTACTCTACTTATGAAAAGACAGTTTGGTAGGTTTGTGATCTGTAATTGACAATACCTTTGAATAACAAGTCAGTACTTTGTAGAGCGAGAAATATCAGTTTACAGGAGCTGCATGGTGCACTGTGTTTCTCACCTTCAGTAAGGATATTCAACAGTTCAGCCTCATGATAGTCCTGAAATTTAGACTGAGTTTATTCACATAAGCTACTGAGACACAGCCATTTATAGACGATTTGAGTATAGTTCTGGGACTATTCCTAGAAGAAAATGAATTTGTATTGCTTTTTCTCATTGCCCGTATAAATTGATCATAGTTCAATAATACTTAGGAAACAAAGTCCCTTGTGACAAATAGTTGGTTTGAAGGCCCATTTCGCAGGTGGGAATGTTCATAGAGAATTAGAGGAAGGGAAAGACATGAAGAGGAAAGAAACAAGGGGCAGAGAGACTAGAATGGGAGTTTGATTCTCCATGATGGAACTGAACTTGGGTGTCACTTTTCACAATTACTCAAACATTCCACTCAATTCAATAGTGATAAATCTGCATGTTTATCTTCTATGTGAGAATTTTGGAAGTTTGAGTGTGTAGTTAAGAACCAGGCAGAAACAGGGAGCTGGTAGAGCTGAGGAATCTTATAAGCCTGTAAGATCTCATGTCCCCACCACCCTCCCTGTTTGCCCTTGCTGGGCTCACTACCACTCCCAGCATGGGTTCCCTTTCTGTGACTGTCCTTAGTACACAAGTGTCCTACAGCATCAGCTGCCTAAAACGGAGCCAAGTTGGGCGAGGAGTGATGAGTCTGTGACCTCATTGAGAACTCAGTTCTTGTTCCTTCAACCACAGAAGGGTAAAAAGGAGGTATTAGGCATACCTTCTCCATCCATATTTCAGACTGTCTGCTTGCGCCTTAAAAATTCTACCCATACCCTCTTTAAAAAATAAAGTTGATGTAATCAACTTTTTTTCCCTCAAATCAGAGGACACTAACAAGAGAGTAAAAAGGCAACCCAAAGAATGGGCAAATGTATTTGCAAAGCGTATATCTAATAAGGGATTAATACCCAGAATATATAAAGAACTCCTATAACTCCACAACAACAACAAACTCAATTTAAAAACAGGCAAAGGGCTTAAATAGACATTTCTCTGAAGATGATAAATAAATGGCCAATAAGCACAGAAAAGGTGCTCAACACCATTAGTCATCAGGGAAATACAAATGAAGACCACAGTGAGATACCACCTCACACCTGTTCTGATGGTTGTTGTTCCAAAAACTGGAAAATAAGTGATAAGGAAGATGTGGGGAACCTGGAACCCCTGTGCATTGCTGGTGGGGAATGTAAAACGGTACAACCACTATGGAAAGCAGTTCAGTGGTTTCTCAGAAAGTTTAATATAGAATTACCATATAATAGGCTGGGCCAGTTGGCTCACCCCTGTAATCCCAGCACTTTGGGAGAGACGGGCAGATCACCTGAGGTCAGGAGTTCGAGACCAGCTTGGCCAACATGGTGAAACTCCATCTCTACTAAAAACATGAAAATTAGCAGGGTATGGTGATGCGTGCCTGTAATCCCAGCTACTCAGGAGGCTGAGGCAGGAGAATCACTTCAAGCTGGAAGGTAGAGGTTGCAGCGAGCCAAGATTGTGCCACTGCACTCCAGCCTGGGCAACAGAGCGAGACTCTGTCTCAAAAAAAAAAAAAAATTATCATATAATCCACCAATTCTACTTCTAGGTGGAATTGGGAAATTCTCCCCAAAAGAACTGAAGGAAGGGACTCAGGTACTTGCACACCAGTGTTCATAGCAGCATTATTCATAATGGTCAAAAGGTGGAAACAGCCCAGTGTCCCCCAGAAGATAACCAATGGAATATTATTCAGCCTTAAAAGGGAAGGAAATTATGACACATGCCACAATATGGTGAAGCTTGGGGACATTATGCTAAGTGAAAGAAGCCAGTCACAGAAGGACAAATTTTATATGATTCTACTTATATGAAGTACCTAGAATAGGCAAATACATAGAGACAGAAAATAGAATAATGGCTACCAGGGATGGGTGGGGGCAGTGTGGAGGAAGTATGGAGTTGAATGAGTACAGAGTTTCTCTTTGGGATGATGAGGAAGTTTGAAATGGGTAATGGTGATGATTGCAGAGCACTGTGAATGTGCTTAATGGCAATGCAGACACTTATATATAAAGTATATACTTGACAAAGTATATACTTTAAAAAAGTTAAAATGGTAAATTTTATGTATATTTTTAACACATTAACAACAAAAAAAACATTATAACAGTGATATTTGTTTGTACTAGAAAAGTCCGGGGAAAAACAGAAAAGGAATAAAAAAAGAATGATCTGTAACTCTTCCATTTGGAATACATAATAAACCTTTTCTGTTTTGATTTGACCATATTTCCTTTGAACTACCCTGCCCTTGTCAGCAAAAATGACAGTCATTTTCCACCACTTCCTGTATAGGTGGCAAAATAGTGCCTACTTATTCCCCGTGAAGTTTTAGTGTCTTAATTCACAAACAGAAAAGAAAGAAGAAAGACCTGAGTAGTGAAAAACATAGCTGCCCCATTCTGTTGTAAACCTCTCCTTAGCAGGGCAGTGGTTCTCAGGCCCTGGCCACATCTTGGGAGCAGCTGCGGCGACAAGCATAGAGACGTGGGGTCAGCAGGTCTGGCTTCCAGCTCCAGTTGTACGAAAGATATGAGCCAGGGCTTTCAAGTTGTCGGTAATTCTCACGATCCTCACTAAGCCCCAGAGCAGCATCACATTTGCCCGTATTGAATCAAGTCCTCCTTACACAGAGCATGGCTCTTGCTTCAGAGATGTGAAGGCTGTTATCTCTTGTGTCCTCTCTCAGCTAGCTGTGCTGTCAATGGACTGTCCCCAGGGCCTTTCAAAAGGAACTCTGGCCAAGGGTCCCTGAGGGAGAGAAAGATGCCAGAGTTTTGCAAGGGCCGCCTTTGCTTGTTTGCCCGATGACTACCTTGCTTACAGTCTGAAAGTGGCCGCTCTCAGGTTGTGGTGTTTATAAGAAAGCAGGGGCCAGCCCCTGACCTGGCCAGAGGCTGTGAGGTTCTACAGTAGTGCCAGTACATTCCTGGGTTCTGGGAAGCTTTACTGGGCTAGGCCCAGATTGCTCTCTCAGAAAAACTTCCCAATGGTCAGAAGAAAGAGGAAAAGCCTCATTGATTTAACAGAGGACAGGGTGACTGATACAGAAAACTAAATAACGTTTCAATTGGCTCTGCCTTGAATTTTAGAAAGGGACTTACTTGTTTTCACACTGGAAAATGGGATATTCTTTAAATACGGGATGAAAATTGCATTGGAATGACTGGACTTAGAGGGCAAGAAATCCTTCAGTTGACCCAAGCAGTAATCCTGTTTTGCCAGAATTTTCTCAACAGTGAAATACGTAAGCAGCAGTGAGGTAATTACACCAATCTTCCTCCTTAAACACGCTAGGACTCCAAAAACATACAAGTGATGTCCTTTGAATCGTCACCCACCACAGGAGGCCACACGATCACTCCCTAATGTTTTCATTGCTCAAAAACCAGGAATTTTCATCAGGGAGCTTATGAGTCATGTGAGATTTCCAGGGCCTTTACTATATAGTCATATTTCATGTACTGTATATACTTTTATCATTAGATGAGTGTCTGCATTTTGGTAGTACAGGAAAAATTATCATTTAAAAAAACCAACTTCTAATGGTTTAATTGTGTCTCTCCAAGACTAACATCACAATCATTGTTGCCATCTGCTTTTTTTTTTTTTTTCCAATTGATATTGATCCAGTCATTTTACGTGAAGAGATGCTCTTTCTTAGGCTGGGACTTCACATAGCCTATTGAAATCCTTAGAATTTTTAAACACCTTATGTGAAAACTTACTTAAGGATTTCCCTCTCTTGCTTTTGGAGCAACAGATGTTTGTTGGTGGATACATCTTGGAAATCAAAGGGGTTTTTGAACTGTGGTCCAAGGTTCCTTGTAGTCAGAAATTTCTTTTATATTACCGGGAATACTATAACTGCTAGAAACCAACTTAATCAGCAATATGACTCCATTCTGGAAGGAGAAAAAATGTGAAAAGGGATGGAGGGCCATCAAAATGTTAACAGCGGTCATTTATGTTTTCCAAGTGTCTTATATTTTCCTCATTATGTTTTTGGATTAAGGTTCTTCAACCAACATGTATTGCTTTTATAATTATACAAAACCAATAAATCTTATATGATGACAAGGCAACCTGTTTATATGAAGCTAGTAAGGCAGTAGATCTTAACCTTTCTTGGGCCACACACTCCTTTGAGATTCTGGAAAGCTGTGAAACCCTCTCCCCAAAAAGATGAACATGCAGCATCTTCCATCTAATTTTAGAGTTTTACAGTTTCTGTGTAGCCCATCCAAGAATTGCCTAAACCCAGATTAGGAACTACTTTAGGGAGTGGATAGCGTGGTACCCCAAGAGATATTGGCTGCTAAACAAATGTAGCAGGACGTAGAGTTATATGTGTGTTGTTGGCATCATTGTGGAGGCAACTGATTCAGGGCACAGCCCTTACATTGGACTATGCAAATTGATTGGGACACAATTGCTATCATAAGAGAAAGGAATTTTTCCATTCATGAAACCTCAAGTGTACTGTTTTTCTACAGGCTGAGGCCTAGGGAGCTGCCAAGGAGTAAGTCAAAACCTTGAGGGTAAGCTTGAGAGCCCAGTTGATCCCAGGACTTGTATCTATGTGAATGAAGCCGCCCCACTGCACCCAGTTGGGAATTTCTCCAGTAGCTGCAAAGGCTAGAAGCCCCTTGGAGAAGCAGCAGAGAAAAATATGAGAAGGGGATTTGATCCAGGGCTGGGGAGTGGCGGTGGATGTGGTTCAAAATGATAAGGGATGGTGGGGGAAGAGGTCTCAGTTGAACTGAAAATGAAAGCAAGACAGGAATGCACCGTCACATTGAGAGGATGGTATTCTAGTTGGAAAATGTACTAAGGAGAGGGTATGGACGTAGTTTTGTCTATGTCAAACACCTTGATGACAAACACTATAGGTAGAGGACTCTAGAGGCAGGATTGCTTAGTCGAAGGTCTTATGGTAGCATTTGAAGGGGATGAGGGTTAGCATTACAAAATGAGGATGCTTAATGAAGGGTGTGGGGGAGTGCTTCTTGCTATTACTGCTTGTAACCAAAGCTAGTCTAGGTTTTTGGGTATGTTCAGCACTGCGTGGCCTTTGGAGTACTTTTGAGGGAAGAGATAAGAAAATGTTCCTGTGGGCACATTTAGCACACAGACTGAATGTGAGCTTCAAGGAAGGGAGGGAGGGATGGATAGAGAGAGAGACAGGTTGTTTAGGAGGAAGTTTGACCAAGGGGAAAGCTATTACCAGCATGAATGGAGTTTTCGCTTGAGTCATCAACTTCTTCTCAGTTTAATTCAAGTGCGCAACCAATACTATTTTCTTTTCTTTTCTTTTTTTGTTATTGTTTTTTGAGACGGAGTCTAGCTCTGTCACCCAGGCTGGAATGCAGTGGCGCATTCTCAGCTGACTGCGACCTCCACCTCCCAGGTTCAAGCAATTCTCCCTCCTCAGCCTCTTGAGTAGCTGAGATTACAGGCACGCACTGCCATGCTCAAGTAATTTTTTGTACTTTTAGTAAAGACGGTGTTTCACCATGATGGCCAGACTGGTCTCGAACTCTTGACCTTGTGATCCACCCGCCTCAGCCCCTTAAAGTGCTGGGATTACAGGCGTGAGCCACTGCACCCAGCCACCAATACTATTTTCTACCTCCGAACATTTCATGTGGGATGCCTTGTTCTATGAAAACTTCATATATGGCATTGTGAATTTACCAAAAGATAAATAAGTGGGTGATGATTCATACTATTAAAAGTGTTCAGTAGCAGAGCTCCTTTGGACAGCTACCCTAATGTGTGCATTTCAGTGAGTGTTTTGAAGATTGTGGTCATCTAGGAAAGATTGTAAGAGGCAGAAAATCTTAATTCTGAAGGTTAGGAAAATATTGAGCATAGATTTGTACTTTGCTCATTTGGGGAGCTAGGGACAGAGCAATTTACAATCACAGAGCTTTCATTCAAGGGGGTGGGGAGAGAGACAGAAAAGGAAAGGAAACATCAGGCACTGCACCTTGGTACCTCTGAAATGGACTAGGATGGCGAAGGAAGCATAGGCAATAGCTCTGGGTTTCAGAGGGTGCACTGGATAAAAAGGAGTGGTCACCTTTACCTGGGTAGATCAAGCAGCATCTTGGGGTCTTGAGGTGGGGGGAGTGGATATAACAAGGCAGAGAGATCAGGATCTTCAAATATGAGATAAAATGACCCATTAGGAGGTCTGCCCACCATGGTTGGAGGGCATGGGGCTAGAGGCTGAAGATGGAGACCAGATCACAAGGGATATAATAAGCCTTGCTGAACAGTTGGAGCTTTATTGTACAGACTCTGGTGAGCCATTGAAGGGATTGAAACAAAGGAATACTGTGATCCAAGATATTTCTCATCAAAAGTTGGACCATTTTGGATCAAATTAGCCATAGAAAAGGGGTTAGGAACAAATTAAGTACCGATTGGCAGCTGATCTTTTCCAAATGAAATATTCTGGTTAAGTTAATCTCTGACGCAGAAGAACAATGCAAACATTTTCTCTCTTTTAAAGAAAGGCGTTTCACACAAGCAGAGCCCTCACTTAATTTTCCTCAATAGTTTTGTATGCAACTCTAATGAGTAGTTGTCCATAATTCAGTGTATTACTCCTGGAAAATATAAACAATAGGACAAATTTTTAGCTTATGCTGTCATTTTATGGATTAATTTCCATTAATGTTGACCTTCTGGCTTTCAGTGCATAAATATGAGTAAAACATCTGTTCATGTCGTTCCCTTGCTTAAAAACCTCTTCTGGCTCCCCATCACCTACACTAGGAAACAGTCTAAACTCGCTGACTTGTTTATGTGGTCCTCCATAAATGTTCCCTCCCAGCTCATCTTGGCCGTTTCTCCCTGTTCTGTACACCCCAGAATCTCTGAACACATTGTTTTCTTCTTCTTGGCTAAGACTTATGCTCTCTTCCTTGCCTGCCACGGGGATTTTTATTTCATCCTTCAAGTCTCAGCTCAAAAGCTATTTCCTCTCTGAACTGCCTTCACCAGTGGCATGAATCACTCCCTTCCCTGTGTCTGCATGGCACTCTGTGTATCCCCTACCCTAGCCCTTACTCCATTGCATTGTTGCTCTCGACTTAGGGGTCTCTCTCTCCCTCTAGCCCATGAGTTTGTTAAGGGCAGGGCCCACATCTTGCCTGCCTTTGCCTTCCCAGCTTTGTAGCTCCACTGCCTGACACATGATTAATGCTCAGTGAATCTATAGAACTAAGATCTACGTTTTCTATTTCTGTTCATAAGTGCTCCAGAAGAGTCCTCACAGAATGACAGAGCATCAAGCCTCAATTTTGTAGCAGGCTGTTCTGTGAAATCTATGGCTACAGTGTAGGAATCTCAGACATTGAAACCTAACCATTCTAATGAAGATCAACATGATTTCTGTACTGAGAACTCATCTCTTACTAAATATTGGAGGCTGGGTGTTTTTTGTTTTGTTTTGTATGTATAAGGAAGTGAGGTTGGGTGTCATGGCTCTTGCTGGTAATCCCAGCACTTTGGGAGGCTGAGGCAGGAGGGTTGCCTGAGGCCAGGAGTTTGAGACCGGCCTGGGCAACATAGGGAGACCTCGTCTCTACAAAAATAAAAAAGTTAGCCAGGTGTGGTGATGGATAACTGTGGTCCCACCTGCTCAGGAGGCTGAAGTGGGAGGATCCCTTAAGCCCCGGAGGTCTGAGGCTCCAGTGAGCCATAAACTCAAAAAAAAAAAAAGAAAACAAAAAGGGAAGTGAAACTGAATCATTATTTTTTTGTTTTAATTTTCTTAACAGCCTCTGAGATGTAATCCTCAACTCACCCATTTGAAGTGTATATATATATATATTGTTTTCTTGAGACAGAGTCTCACTCTGTTGCCCAGGCTGGAGTGCAATGGTGCCATCTCGACTCACTGCAACGTCCGCTTACCGGGTTCAAGCAATTCTCCTGCCTCAGCCTCCCAAGTAGCTGGGATTACAGGTGCCTGCCACCACGCCCGGCTAATTTTTTGTATTTTTAGTAGATGTGGGTTTCGCCATGATGGCCAGGCTGGTCTTGAACTCCTGATCTCAGGCGATACATCTGTGTAGGCCTCCCAAAGTGCTGGGATTACCGGTGTGAGCTACCACACCCAGCTGAAGTGTAATTTTCATTTTCAGTATATTCAAAGATATGTGAAGTCATCACCACAATTTTAGAACATTTTCGTCACCTCAAGGTTATTTAAGACAGTCAAAAGGCCTTTCATAGAGGTCAACTCCTAAGACTTCTTTCAAATGGTATCTCTGGTGATAGGGGATTTGTCATAGGGAAGGGAATTGACTTGAAGAATATAAAGATTATAGATAGGGGAAGGCTTTTTTATTTCAGATGAGGATGTTTAAAAAAAGCTGAAGACCCAAGGGATGCTGGTCTGACTTAACACTCTTTCTAAGGATAGAGAGAGGCTAAGCTATAGGAGCTTTCACACGGTGAGGCCCTATAAAGCCATAGAACATGGACAGGAAAGTGACAGATGAGTTTCTAGAGAGACAAGAATTGGGAAAATAATTACGACTTATTAATAGGAGAGTGTGCTGTAAACTCAATTAAACTTGACTAAAGCTACATAGGAGCAATGGAGGACCAGGGTGTGTTAGGGCTGATAGAACATTAAAATTCAGGGCATGATCAGGAAGGGCTTTTTGGCAGCCATCTGTAGATACCTGCCTCACCTCACCAAGAACACCTAGCTGAAGAAGGTGTGTCTGTTTAGTCACGAGTGGGATAGACAGGATAAACAGGAATCACCTCACCATATCCTGAAATATTATACCACGAGGTGGAGCATCTCCTGACATTTTAAAGAGGTAAACTTAAGAGAAGTCGAAGGAGCTATCACTTATTTACTTTGCATAGCTTTTATTTACTTATTTATTTATTTATTAGTATTTTTTGAGATGGAGGTTTGCTCTTGTTGCCCAGGCTGGAGTGCAATGTCATGGTCTCGGCTCACTGTAACCTCCGCCTCCCGGGTTCAAGCGATTCTCCTGCCTCAGCCTCCGAGTAGCTGGGATTACAGGCGCCTACCAGCACACCCAGCTAATTTTTGTATTTTTAGTAGAGATGGGGTTTCACCATTTTGGCCAGGCTGGTCTCAAACTTCTGACCTCAGGTGATCTGCCCGCCACGGTTTCCCAAAGTGCTGGGATTACAGGTGTGAGACACCGCACCTGGCCTTACTGGCTTTTAGAATATATTATCTTATGCAGTTGTATAAACCTAAAATATTGGTGGGCTCAAAAAAGGTAGAGATAATTTCAATTAATGGGTAGGTTCAATATGATAGATGATGAAAAACTAAAACATTTGTAGAAAGGTGCATTTTTGCCCCTATCAAGGTTGATTTTCAAACTAGAGTCCATCAGTTTTCTTTACTCCATTGTCAAGAGCAAATTAATGGGATGGGTAGACAGATTGTCAGATCCAGTATGGAAATAATGTGTGGTTGCTTTATAGATTACTGAGCTTCTCTAACGGACTAAGTTTATGCTACTGTGTTCAGATGATACGAACAGGACCTTATTAGGAGGTTATGTTTTATGGAATGTAAGTGATTTAGATGGCCAAATCCACATACCTATAGTATGCCTGTGCACTTTACAGTTTTTTCTGCTTAAGAAAGCAAGGTAGGTTAGAGTTCTGTTTATAAAACTCTGGAAAAAGCCAGAGATTTCTTACAAGTTTAAGGTGAGCACTAAGATCCAACTAATAAATTAGTTGATAGGCATAGAATGAGTGCAATCTAATTTCTCCTTGCAGGAATGAATTATTTGCAATAATTTGTATGTGTCTTTGTGAACTTGTTAAATTCTTTGATTTTTTAGAAAGTCATTATGTATATCCAAGGCAAAATTTTTTCTTCCTGTCAATAATGGTGTACTAAAGAATAGAAAAAATATTCTAATTTTAAAAAGGCGCTTTGGAGTTTCTCAATTTATTCAAGCCTTTCTTTTCATTTCTTAAACCTCTTTTTGTTTTACTTTTGAGTCATTTAAATGCTTATTAGCACAGAGTGAACACAAAAAACCAGGAGGAATTGAATTCAAATCAGTTTTCCTGCCTGTCAACCAGTTTGTTGAGTAAAGTTTGGGCTAAATTGAATTTTGGGGTAGAAAGTTCATCAAAATTCTATTTATTCATTTGTAGATAATTGAGGTTATTTGCATAATATTTGAACTGGCTATAATGAGAAACATTTGTTAACTGAGTGTGAACTAATCACATAGTGTATAGTCTTATTTGTTTCTTGAATTTTTTTAAAGTAAGTTCTTTGTAAGTTTTTAAAAATAGCTCTTCAGTTTCTGTAAATAGTTAAATAGACTTGGAACAGGGAAATAATTTGGCAATTAAAACAATTTCTTTCCTATGCTAAAACTCTATGGGAAAAATGGGTTTTATTTTTCCTCGGTGTTACTATGTTAGATTTAAAGGCCTTCGACATCATATTTCGCTGATTCTTAGAACAGTAAGTTGTTGTTCCCAAATAAAAACTGGGAACTGAAAATTTAATTCTGAAAGCATCAGCAACAACTTGCCCTTCTTGTGTGCTGCCATTTTGGCTTGGAAGGCATATGTGTAAGATCAGTCTCTTTGTACTATTCAGCTGGTTATCCCTACACAAAAGCTTCTGGCTTTGTAGTTCTCAGGGCTCTCTGCTCAGTTTTATGGAGGATATTGAGGTGCATTAGACATGGTCCCTTGAAAATAGCCTACCGTTGTTTTATTTGTAATTTGATTCTTAACCACTGGAAGTTGAATCTACCAACTTCTTTCCCCAAGTAAAAGACCTGAGGTGCTAATCCCTACTCATTGATGGCAAATGCTAAATTGGAAGCAACAGCTTCAGAAATGCAAAACTGCTTATCCAATTACATTACAAGCTCTCTAAGCCAGTCATGTTCAGCATCATGGGGCTATAAGAAGGCAAGATCTCACTTTGGTAAGAGTGATAGCGTGGTGTGAGTAAGTTTTAGAGAATCCTAAAATGCAAAGTTTGTTCAAGGAAGTAAAATATGGTAGGAGCTGAGAAAATCGTTTGCTTTTGTTAAGTTCAATGCATAAAAGTTTATGTGGATCATGGTTAAGAGCACTGGCTCGGGAGTCCATCAGATACAGATTTGAATCCAAGCTCCACAAATATGTCACACTGGGCCTGCCTAAGACTCAATTTCCTCATCTGTAAAATGGGCATAATAAAATAACCTCTCACAGGACTTGGGGGAGAACTAAATGAGATCATGGGTATAAAATGCTTAACCGGGTATACAGCAATGCTTAATGCAAGTGGTAAGAGAAAGTACAAGGCACCATTTCCCGACCCACCCAGTGTTTTTGATCCTGCCTAGGAGACTAAATAAACCATCCAAAAAGCAGTTAAGTATCCAGGGAGCGTTATATATGAGTAAATGCCACATAGATGGGAAAGAAAATAAGGGCTGTTGGGGAGCGAGGAAGGCTATGCTATCATAAGAATCAGGTGAGCCAAGGGTGGGTTGGTAATAAACATAACCCACGGGTCTCATGGAAAGTATGACTTTTCCCTTAGCTGTTTGCCTTAAGAAAGGTCAGTGTCCTGAATGCAGTTTGTATATGGATTCTTATGCCAAGGTTTTTCCCTGAAAAATAATCTTTATGAAAAGATGTTCATGTCTATTTTGCCAAGTTGGGTTGCGCTAATTAAAAATATGTCCCCCGCCCCCCTGCCCGACATCATCATTAGACTGTCGTTATGCAAAGCTCCTTCAGTAGCTAGAGTTCCTATTGGGGAAGAGACAAAGAGATGCGCTGGTGAAAGATGGTCACATTTAGAACAAACAGGGTCATAATAAAGTCAAGTACTCTTTATTTGAACCTTTTGAAGAAACTTCTTACAGTCTGGACATGGTGGCTTACGCCTGTAATTCCAGCACTTTGGGAGGCCGAGGTGGGTGGATCACTTGAGCTCAGGAGTTTGAGAGCAGCCTGGGCAACATGGTGAAACCCTATCTCTATAAAAAATACAAAAATTAGCCTGATATGGTGGCATGCGCCTGTAGACCCAGCTACTTGGGAGGCTGAGGTGGGAGGATTACCGGAACCCAGGGAGTTTGAGGCTGCAGTAAGCTGTGATCAAACTACTACACTTCATCCTGGGCAATAGAGTGAGACCCTGTCTCAAAAAAAAAAAATTCCTTACAGTTTTGGTTCCATTGTTCCCATGCTGTATGAGGTCCCCTGTAGAAGTCTCTAGTCTCCAGTGGTGGCATCTCTCCCTTCTGTGAATCGTAACACACCTTTTGCTTCTCCTCATAGTCACACACCACTCTTGACAGTTACCAGTCTCTGATCTTACAGGGTTTATGAATAAAAGTAGAAGGCAAGATGAAATGATCTGAGACCACATAAAGCGGTATGGTGAAATTCCTCTGATTGATCTAATGGGGAATAGTTGAACTCACACACTTTCGTGTGCAAACACGCTTGTACAGTTCCTTTCTTGGAAGAAGATACGGCTCTCAGAGGGCATGATAGATGGACAGAAGTTACAACAGTCTGTGATCAGCTCTCACATCTTGGGTTTATCTGCCTTCCCTACTAGACTGTGAACTGCTCAAGGGCAAGGTCTGTTTTTTTTTTTTTTTTTTCACCTCTGCATTACCAGGGGCTAGCACAGGGCCTGAACCTCAGTAGAAACTCAATAAATGGCATCTTTATGCTGAACTGACTTTGTTTTCTGAGCTGCCGGAAATGGCATGCCCCCAGTAGCCATTTTGAGTGCAAAGTATTATTTTAAGATGCTCTCTGGAGAAAGCACTAGCCTCTGCTACAGATGTCTGAGAGGAAAGGAGAGCTGAATGACTAGGGGGTTTGAAGAAATTCCTAAGTGCAGCCAGTGGAGAAATGATGGGAAGGAGAGACTCACCTCTTTTTGAGTGTGCTACTTCTATCCGAAGACTTACTTTTCATAAGAAAATGCTCAAATGTCATTGAAGCTGTAGTCTGACTGCAATACTGCAAAAAAAACTTTGTACTACATCATTCTCTTTCTAAAACCAGTAGTTGCCATGTTCCTCCTTGTGCTGAAACTGAATGTGGAGGATGGATGGTAGTATTGGTGGAGTGGTGGCTCAGGGATGTTTTTGAATTGGCCCTGTGCCCTCCTGCTAAGCTTTCTGCCTGCTTTCTGGTATCCCTCCCAGTGTGATAAAGGAGAGATTCTGTGAAGCCAGTGTTCACTTCAGACTTGCAGAAGAGACATTCTTAGAATTCTTAAGGAAAACTAGCTTCTATAGTAAAAGATTTACCGGTAAACTCATGACCTTTGGTATGATATTTAAGCAGAAGTAACCCAGGCTCATTTTGCATTGCTTATAGAGAAATACTATGTGATTTTTCTTGTGTCTACACATTTCTAATGATAACATAAATATGCTCGCTAGTCGTGTGCTTTTGGCTACATGAGTGGTTGGATGGTTGAATATATGCGTGCATGTACATTTTTATGTATTTATTTCAGTTTCGCAAGCATGGTTTTATATTTGTACACATAGAATTATGATGATGATAGATCAGTCATCCTGTATTGTGAATGTACAGGAACCACCACAAAATTGTAAAGTCAAAGTGGTGATGCTGTTAATGACCCTCAGTTAGGATCCATTGTTTCTTTTCTTTGTGCCAGCAAGTGGACTGCAACTGAATCTATTCTGACAAGTTTCCTTTTTCGGTATCTGTCCTTTCCACCTATATTAGAAATAAAGTTATCTCAATTTGTGGAGCTGTGCATTTCTTCCCAGTTGTAGAGTTTGCACATAGAAAGTTCACTGAGGTTTAGTCCTTAGTGGCCTGAGTAAGCAATGTAAAAGCGTACTGTGTTCCACACCATGGTACCAAAATTAGCATTTTAATTTTACTAGAGATTACAAAAGTGTGATTTATTCTTCTTTGTGGGATGATATGAGGCTTTCTTTTTCAGTAAATGTTTTCAATGAAGATACCTGATTTGAAGAAAATATGAAGTAAACGATAATACAGATGGCATGGCAAATATGAGGATTATATATAAATAGATTGAGTAAGAAAAGAAAAAGGATTGGGAGTTGGGACACCTGGGTTTGAGTCTACTACTCCTAATGTAGACAGGTGAACTTAGCCCTCCGAGCCAGTTTCTTGATGTATAAAGTTGAAATGACGGTATTTTCATTGTCTACTTGACAAGCATTTGGTAACAGAATCTATATGAAAGTGTTTTCTTAAGATTGCAAAGTGATCTTGAAATGAATTAACAAATATACATTAGCAAGTTATTCAAGAAAGCTTAGGAGTCAGTAAATGAAAACTTTCAAGAAAAAAATCATTTTGTTTTGTTTTTTTTTCCCCACTGTGAAAACTCAGTTGGTTCCAAATTTAGGTTGACGGTTTTCCTGTCACTACTTACGGAAAGAAGACTGAAGCATATGCTCACTTCTCTCCAGATTGCATAAATGCCTTCGCCTTTTACTTAGCACTACTCCAGAACTATATACAAGTTGCTGTTACTTGAATGTTTCTCAAGTACCATTTATTGTAACGGGTTTTTGGAGTTATGTAAAAGCACCTTTGCAGGCCAATCAGTGTGGACACTGGCAGAAAGGATAAATTGCAAACCTGAAAGAAAGACCCTCTTTGAGTGTGGCAGAAGCTTTTATGTATAAGTCCAATAATAGAATGAGAAAGCTGAATGGGAAAGTTATATAGGGCATATGATAGAGACTGCTGGGCAGAGCCACCATGAAATCATTATAATTTTATAGGTCAAAGGTTTTCTTTGTCTCTGATGCCTGCAGAGTTATAACTGAATCCTACTGGAAGGGAAATGTAGGGTTGAGTCCCTTCTCATCTTTCTTCTTAGAGAGATGAATCCTGATTCACAGGCCTAAACCTTGTATTAGGGGAAGCTTTGTGGGACCCAGAATAGCCACCCTAACTTTTCTGCAATTGAGCTACCCCTGACAAAGGAAGTAGGCGTGAAGGCCCAGAATGCTTAATCAGTTTTAATTGAAAAGTGAAACCTTGTTTTTTATAACATAAATATATGACCTTCAAAACACGTGGCAAGCTGTGTTTCATTTTTAGAAGGTATACACTATACATTTAAATAAATGAGTGATTCAGGAATTGGAGAACATTACACTAAGTGAAATATGTCAGGTAGAGAAAGACAAATACTGCATGATCTCACTTATGTGTGAAGTCTAAAGCAATTGAACTCATACAAGCAGAGAGTAGAATGGTGGTTACCAGAGGGCGGGTGCTGGAGGCATTGGGGACATGATGGTCAATGGTGGAATACAAAGTCTCAGTTAAACAGGGAGAATAAGTTTGTTTTTTTTTTGAGAGCAATAGTATAGCATGCTGAATATACCTAATAGTTGAGTACTGTACATCTTATCACTAAGAATAAACTTCTGATGTTCTCATCACAAGAAATTTTAAATATTTGAGGTGACAATTATGATAATTAGCTTAATTTAATCATCCTACATTGTATTAAAAATCGTAACACCACTTTGTACCCCATACATTAAAAAAATAAACAAGTGATTCATTTGACATATTCTTTCCCTATTAATTTGGAGCTACATTAGAAAGCTGAAGGAGGGCCAGGCATGGTGGCTCACGCCTGTAATCCCAGCACTTTGGGAGGCTGAGGTGGGTGGATCACCTGAGGTCAGGAGTTCAAGACCAGCCTGGCCAACACAGTGAAACCCCATCTCTACTAAAAATAGAAAAATTAGCTGGGCATGGTGGCAGACACCTGTAATCCCAGCTACTCGGGAGGCTGAGGCAGGAGAATCGCTTGAACCCGAGAGGCAGAGGTTGCAGTGAGCTGAGATTGCACCATTGCACTCCAGCCTGGGCAACAAGAGCAAAACTCTATTTCAAAGAAAAAGAAAAAAGAAAGAAAGAAAAAGAAAGCTGAAGGGGGATTTTCTTTTTTTTTTTTCTTTTTCAAATATACTTGAATTACATACTTGTGAAATTATTGTACAGAGAAGTTGACAGATTCAACAGGTGAAGCATTGAAATTTGAGGACTGTTTTTACAATCTGTACTAGGGAAATAGTTGGCACGAAGAGCAAGACTTAGATTATTTTTAGTGCCTCTAGCTTGCTTTCTTCGATAGGACTTTATTCATTCAACTTTTCTGAGAAATTGGTCTGAGACTGTGAGTGTTAGAGCTAGAAGATGCAGTCAGTTTCCTTTCGTTGGAGTCTATGGAAACACAGTAGGTATGGCCGAAAGGGGTCAGATTTTCCTTTCAGAAAATCTGAATTCCTCAAACAGGACTTTTTTCCTTTTGTTTCAACTCATTTTGCAGTAGTATTTGCAGACATGAGAGGGATGGTCGACTTGCTTTGATCTTTGGAGACATGGGTCTACAAATCCAAATTTAAGACTTGAAATAAAGCATATCTTTGTTAGGATCTTTTAGACTTGTTGAACACTGACGTCATTGGTCAGAGTGGTTTACGTTAATCTTTCTAAGCAAGCTTCTACAGGAAACTCTGAGATGTCCTTCAGATACGGAAATTGGGTATAGCTGTGAGCTGTTGTGAACCATGTTTAAAAACTATTCTCAAAGGCTTCTATGGATATAGTGTTACTAGATATTACTTAAGATACTATGTACACAAATACAATAATCCCAATTCTATTATAATATTAAGTCTTAATATAAATTACATTTGAGTTTTTTTAATACAGTTTTTATTATACAATTTTAAGGAAATAATTTTATATAAAACATCATCATTAAAAATTACTACTATCTGCCCAGCTTGGTTTAGAATAGTGTGTTGAGACATGGCTCTTGTTGAATTTGAATATCTCAGAGTTCATCAGCAATTGATGACTAGATGCCTACCATGCGCCAGGTATTCTAGGTGCTGTGGATAAAGCAGTAAACAAATAAAAGAAAATCCCTGCCCTCAAATAGTCAGAGAGGTGAAATAGATGGTATATCAGATTGTGGTAAGTTCAATGAAGGAAAAAAATGATAGGAAGGTAAATAGTGGGATCCCATTCCCAGTTCAGTACCATGCACATGAGAATCTTGGTATATTTCTTTCTTCTTTTTTTTCCTGCAGTTGCAGGGGTCAGGGCTGGTGTTGTGCACATGTGACAGCTGTGGGTGTATGAGCTGTGGGTGCATGTACGGTAGTGATGGCCAGTGGTAGAAGTCGGGGTCACCTCATATGGCTTTGGGAGTTGGGTCTTAAGACGGTGAAAACTAGTGATGATAGATGTTGAGGTCAGTTGCATGTGTACACACAGCTGCAGGGGCACCCATGGGTGTACAGAAATGGGAGCTGTCTTTATGTATTTCTGAGGGGGAAAAAAAGCACAGCCTTTGCAGCCACAGGTCTGGGTTTGAATTCCAGTTAGGAAGGTAGGCAAGTTACTCAACCTGAGTTAGGTCCAGAGTCTCCTCATCTGTAAAATGGGGATAATGATTCAACCTGTTTCATAGGTTGCTATGAGTATTACATGAAAAAACGTACAGAATGTGCTTAGCACAGTACCTGGCATATAGAAAGGGCTCAGTAAATGTGAACTTTATCATTATTCTTATTATGTTACATCCCGGCTTTCTTAGCATGACTGACCCTGCTTCTACTTACTTTAGCTTCAGGCTGGGCCCTACTGTCAATGACCAGCTTGCCTAGAAGTCCAGCAGGGATCCACTGATTTTGTCACCTCGAACCTCCCCTTTTCATAACCTGCCCATGGGATCAAGCATCTCTGTCTAGTACTTATGCCTGCCCTAGATATGCTGGCAGTTAGTACGCCCATGGGGCAGTGTCCATGGTACAGGGTAGGAACATGAATGTTGATACTTTCTCCCCCCAAAGTTGTCCATAGAGTAGTGCAGATGCAGTAAATACCAACAGGCAGACTTCCAAGTATACCATTTTTTGTTTTACTTAAAATTCAATAATTTTTAGAAGGTACACAGATAAGCAGACTAACACAATTCTATTTCTCCAGAACTTTTTTATTGTTGTTTTGTTTTTGGAGACAGGGTCTTGCTCTGGCACCCAGGTGTAAGTGGCACAATCATGGGTCACTGCAGCCTCAACCTCCCAGGCTGAAGTGATCCGCCTGCCTCAGCCTCCCGAGCAGCTGGGACTATAGGCATGCACTACCACACTCAGCTAATTTTTGTACTTTCTGTTGAAATGGCGTTTTCCCATGTTGCCCAAGCTGGTCTCTAATTCCTGGGCTCAAGCAATCCACATGCCTCAGCCTCCCAAAGTACTGGGATTACAAGTGTGAGCCACCATGCCCAGCCAGAACTCTTTATCTTTAGCAAGGGAATGTCTGCGTGTGTATGTATATGTTTGGGGTGTGTGTCTAGCTATGAAGAGTATTTCTCTTGTGAAAGTGTCTCCATTAAGTACTTAAAAGTATCAGTAATCCCTTCTTTTGTGAAGTAATGTATCTTTAGTACATAGAAGGGAATTTAACTCTTGTGTGTTTAAATATAATAACTTTGTTTTTGTCTCTTATAAAGGAAAAGGCCAAAATTGTTGAGCCCCTGGACTATGAGAATGTTATCGCCCAAAGAAAAACCCAGATTTACAGCGACCCCCTCAGAGATCTGCTTATGTTTCCCATGGAAGATATCTCTGTGAGTTCACACGTACTTCTTTAAAGAAAAACCCCTATTTTCCAAGCCAGTTCTTACAGCAAGAATGTCCTTTGTGTTCTAGATCTCGGTAATAGGTCGTCAGCGCAGAACGGTGCAGTCCACTGTACCAGAAGATGCTGAAAAGAGGGCCCAGAGTTTATTTGTCAAAGAGGTAAGAGACTCAAAGGCCACAGAAAAATATTCTTCATGTATTTAAAATATATACAATATTTGACTCGGCGCGGTGGCTCACACCTGTAATCCCAGCACTTTGGGAGGCTGAGGTGGGTGGATCATGAGGTCAGGAGTTCAAGACCAGCCTGGCCAAGGTGGTGAAACCCCATCTCTACTAAAAATACAAAAATTAGCCGGGTGTGGTGGTGGGTGCCTGTAATCTCAACTACTTGGGAGGCTGAGGCAGGAGAATCACTTGAACTTGGGAGGCAGAGATTGCAGTGGGCTGAGATCATGCCACTGCATTCCAGCCTGGGCAGCAAGAACGAGACTCCATCTCAGAAAAAAAAAATATATACATACACACACACACACACACACACACACACAGTATTTATATGTATATATTTGTAACCTATTTATAAATAAATGTAAAATATTTAAAGTAACCTTCCTTTAATGTAAAGGTAAAATAAAATTACTAACATAACTGGCCTAAATAACAAGTCTGTATGATGTGATGCAGATGATAAAGCTTAAACATTGCTACACGGTGTATATGACCTCAGTGTTTTTCTTTTGGATTTGAATACTCTTTGGACTGAGAGTCAGAGTATTCAAAGGGCATATGAATTGGGATTTATTGCCACCAACTGGGTAAGAGAGACACAGTTAATCCATAAAGGAAGATCCTAGTACCAATAATTCCCAAATGGTGGGGTTTTTTATTTTTTTTTTGAGACGAAGTCTTGCTCTGTCACCTAGGCTGTAGTGCAATGGTGCAATTTTGGCTCACTGCAACCTCTGCCTCCCAGGTTCAAGCGATTCTCCTGCCTCAGCCTCCCAAGGAGCTGGGATTACAGATGTGCATCACCATGCCCAGCTAATTTTTGCATTTTTAGTAGAGATGGCGTTTCACCTTGTTGGCCAGGCTAGTCTCGAACTCCCAACCTCAGGTGATCTGCCTGCCTCGGCCTCCCAGAGTGCTGGGATTACACCAGATGGTTTTAAAAAGCCTGTCAGCATAGTACCAGACTTTTAAAAAGTGGATATATATGTACTTTTCCTATGTTTCGAATTCAAGATTCCTATTTTCTTTCAGTGTATTAAAACCTATAGCACAGATTGGCACGTGGTAAACTACAAGTATGAGGACTTCTCTGGGGACTTTCGAATGTTGCCATGGTAAGTTTAGCATTCCAGGAAAACATGCAGCAGGAGAATTATTAAGCTTTTTTAGATTTTAAAATCACTTGTGAAACCTTTCAGTTATAATTTGTAATAAAGCCAAACTTCAAATAACCTGCGTGTTTGGTTAACATCAGTATTTTCGTTAATTGAATAAGTTTTAAAACTTTCCTCTTTGAAATGCTTTCCAAAATGTATGAGAGCTCACTTTTTGGCTTTAGTGAACCTGTATTGATTATAAACTAAAATTTGGCTGATGGTGGATAATGTAGTGAGCATTTTCCAGTAGTGTCAGTAAAAAAGCTTGATGATAATTAGTTCAGTTTGATGAACCCAGACATCCCTTGAAAAAAGTACATCTCTTTCAGTTGAATTGAAGGATTGGCATGAGCACACTGGCCCAGGAGCCAGACCGTTGGGGTTCAAATCTTATTTCTGCCACTTACTAGCTTGATGATCATGGCTTAGTCACTTAACCTGTTTGAGCTCTCCATTTTCTCATCTCCAGTACTGATTCCTCACAGGATGTCATATGAGAAATGTTTTTGGAACAAATAGCAGAGGAATAAGACATTTGTGTAGGTTTTTGTAGTTTTCAGAGCGTTTTCCAAGAGATGAAAACTGAGTCCTATATGATGGCATGGTCCTTGGGAAAAAAAAGAAAAAGGAAACAGAGTTCTAAAATGACCAGTCCAAGGTCATACAACAAACAAATGGAAGAACCAGAATTATACTGTTACATTTTTTTTTTTTCTTTTTGAGACCGAGTCTCACTCTGTCACCCAGGCTGGAGTGCAGGTGGCGTGATCTTGGCTCACCACAACCTCTGCCTCCCAGGTTCAAGTGATTCTCTTGCCTCAGCCTCCTGAGTAGCTGGGATTACCAGTGCCTGCCACCACACCTAACTAATTTTTTTGTATTTTTGGTAGAGACGGAGTTTCACCATGTTGGCCAGGCTGGTCTCAAACTCCTGACCTCAGGTGATCCACCTGCCTCGGCCTCCCAAAGTGCTGGGGTTACAGGAGTGAGCCACTGTACCTGGCCTGTGCTGCTTTTTGACTCAGGGAAGGAGAAGGTTCTGCCACCACTAACGGCTCTGGCACAGGTTCCTTAGCAACTTCTGCCCTCCCTGAGTTTCTGGGCTAAGTTATGTCTTTGCTACTGGCCACGTATGTGGGGGTCTTTATAGAAACAAAAACTTACAGTAAGTTTACTCAAAGGGAAGAATCCGAATTTGGAAAGGAGAATAGGATGTCTTGGCTTTTTCTTTGTGAAAGTAAGAAGTCTGCTCATCTTGCTTTATCTGTTGTTGTCATTATTGTTGTGTTTCTGGTTTTTGTTTGTTTGTCTATTTCTTGGTCTGTTCTGTTGTCTAAGACAGTTCTCTTATATTTTCAGCAAATCTTTGAGACCAGAAAAGATTCCTAATCATGTATTTGAGATAGATGAAGACTGTGAGAAAGATGAGGTAAGAATGGGGGCAACAGTGAGAGTAACTGTGCTAGTTTCTTCACAGTCACGTTGCTGAAAAAGATTTCAAAGGGAATTTCTTGAGAAAATATGAAGGAAATAATTGTTTTGGAATGATCCGTGGCCAGCTTTCCAACTGAGTGCTTTTTGATTTTTTTTAAATTACTGTATTTCCAAGTAGGGTTTAGGGAAAAAATCAAGTGAGAGGGGCTGTGATTTGCACATAAACATGTTGCCACACCTGTGGGACATGCTTGTGGAGTTGCTTTTCTCAAGTTGGGCATGGGGAATGGTGATTCATCTGGACTCTGCTGCCTGATAGATTTCTCTTGGGACAGATGGCCTGGATGTCTGTGACATTTCAAGGTGCAGTTCGACTGTTTACATAATGCAGAAGACTTTCCCAGAAGAGAGCCCATACCATTCAGTAAATACTGAGTGCCTACTGTGTGCATAGCACAGAGCCTTTCATTCTACAGTCAACTATTTTAAATCCTCACGGGGAAGAGGGGACTTTTATGTTTTAATTGGGAAATGGGGCAGGGCCTCGTTCTGTGCCCCTAAATGTTTGGCTAACTAGATGGCAGACTGGCTGTTGTTTTACTGATAATTTTTATTCTGTTTCAGGACTCATCTTCTTTATGTTCTCAGAAGGGTGGTGTGATAAAACAAGGCTGGTTGCATAAAGCAAATGTTAATAGCACCATCACAGTAACCATGAAGGTAGGAAGTAGTTATTATATTATTCCATCATTTTAAGGATATTGGTATAAGTAGCCTATCTGGAAACAATATTTATTTTATAAAGAGCCCTAGCAAAAATAAAATAAGGCTTTAAGGAGAAGATTCTGACAGATGTATGGAATTTAAAAAATCTAAAACATCAGGATAAATTTAGAAGTGCAACTTTTTAAAGAAATGTAATGATTATCTGGTGAATCAGGATGTTTAAAAAGGAGGCTGTCAGTTGAATGAGGAAAATAGCTTTGAAAAAAAGGGCATCAAAGGTTCGTTTGTAGAAATGATCTTAATGAGTAGAAGGACAGGTAATACATTTCTTTAGCAAATATTAATTAGGTACTTATTACATATTAGTCACTATGGGGAAATATGTCGATATCTAAGATGGTGTCCCTGGTTTCAGTCTGTAGACTTGACAAGAAATATACTACTTTAGCTACTGTACAAAGCAGTACTTTAGTGCAGTCAGAACAGCCTAACTAGAAAGTTCTGTAGTTTGGCAGGATAGTGAGTTTGCATAAGGGGTTTATATGAGATAAAAGTTGAAATGTTGAAAAGGATAAAATTGGACTGGGTGTAATAGCTCACATCTGTAGTCCCTCCTCCTTTGGGAGGCCGAGGGGGGTGGATTGTTTGAGGTCAGGAGTTCGAGACTAGCCTGTACAACTTGGTGAAACCCCATCTCTACAAAAAAAAAAAAAAAAAAAATTAGCCAGACATGATAGTACACACCTGTAGTCCCAGCTACTCAGGAGGCTGACATGGGGAATCCTTTGAGCCTGGGAAAATCCGTTGAGCCCAGGAGATGGAGGTTGCAGTGAGCCAAGATGGCATCACTGTACTCCAGCTTGGGCAACAGAGGGAGACTGTATCTCAAAAATAAATACATAAATAATTTTTCTTTTAAAAAGGATAACATTGTGCAGAGCCTTGAACACGTTGGACACGAGGTTCACTTATTTGGGAGGCTGTAAAGAGCCATTAAAATCCAAAAGGAAAACAAGCTACATGAAGATTCTGAGCAAAAAAACAAATTATGCTCTGATATCAAATATAACTGTTCTTTCAGATATTTAATATAAGATCATGTGGTTTTCTGAGGATGATTCACAGTTGCATTAAGTATTGAAGGTCATTCTATCTTTCACACAGGCTGCAAGTAGAAACCATGGGTATCTACCAAGGGAAGACTCAAATTTTATCTTAATTTAATATTTTGCCTGCTTCCTTCCCTTTGGTGATCATGTCCTCTTCTTGCTTTCATTTTCAAGCCCTGAAAATAATGAGTCCAAGTTGTAGGGTGCTTCCTGTATATCTCCTGCACCTAAGCATGGGCCTCAGCAGGTGGTGATAATGACAGAACCCATTTATTGAGGACTTAATATGTACCAGGCATCATACTGGGTGTTTTATATTCTTTATCTCATTTAATTCTCATGGCAGCCCTATGCAATAGATAACTGCTAATTATTCTTAGTTTGCCGATATAGAAAGTGAAGCTCAGAGAAATTCAGTAATTAACCCAAGGTCACACAGCTCCAAGTTTTCAGAGGTAGGATTTGAACCTAGGTAGGCTGATGTCAGAGCCTATGCTCTTTTTTTTTTTTTTTTTTTTAAATACTTTAAGTTCTGGGATACATGTGCAGAATGTGCAGGTTTGTTACATAGGTATACATGTGCTATGGTGGTTTGTGGCACCTATCAACCCGTCATCTATATTAAGTATTTCTCCTAATGCTATCCCTCCCCTTGCCCCCTACCTCCCGACAGGCCCTGGTGTGCGATGTTTCCCTGCCTGTGTCCATGTGTTCTCATTGTTCAACTCCCACTTATGAGTGAGAACATGTTGTGGTGTTCGGTTTTCTGTTGTCGTGTTAGTTTGCTGAGAATGATGGTCTCCAGCTTCATTCATGTCCTGCAAAGGACGTGAACTCATCCTTTTTTATGGCTGCATAGTATCCTATGGTGTATATGTACCACATTTTCTTTATCCAGCCTGTGCTCTTAACCAGTATAGTATCAGTGCTCACCAGTTGAATGAGACTCAACGTTTTATTACAATATATTTTCTATTAGAGTTATCAGGTTCAGAAATGTATGTGTGAGGGTTATGTTTCGTGTGGATTATCAGAATATGGTTGTATAGTTTTTGACTACATTTCCCTTCCCACACATTCTCAAAATACTTGAATAAGAATAGGCAGGGGGTTCATACCTATAATCCCAGCACTTTGGGAGGCCAAGGCAGGAGGATCACTTGAGCCCAGGAGTTCGAGGCTGCAGTGAACTATGATTGCACCTCTGCACTCCAGCCTGGGCGACAGAATAAGATGCTGTCTCTAAAATAAATAAATAAATGCATTAAAGAATAATGGTTTTACCCATACTTAAGCCTTAGCCCCATATTAAGTAAATGTCCAAAAATCTGGATTCATAAAACAAGATATTAGGAAATTAATATCTTTACAGAATAATTTACCATAGATTCCTTCAGTTTAATACCTTTCAGTTTTAATTTGCTTTACAAACAACTCATTTTTTAGGAGTCCATATATTATAAACCAAAAAGCACATGCTTTACATTTTCTTTCATGATTTGTGAAATACACATTGATTGATTGATGTGATAGGAGGAATTGATGACCTCTCAAAGATGGCCATGTCTTCATCCCCGGAACCAGTCAATGGTCCCTTACGTGGCAAAGAGGAATTAAAATCACTAATCGGCAGGAGGAGGGATATCCTCAATTATGTGGGTGAGCCCAGTGTAATTTCAAGAATGCCATAAGTGGAAGAGGGAGGCAGAAAAGGACAGTCAGGGAAAGAGATATGAGAACAGAAGCAGGGCCAGAGAGAGATGCTGTGTTGCCAACTTTGAGGACAGAGAAAGGAGTCAAAGGCCAAGAAATGTGGGGAGCTTCTAGAAGTGGGAAAAGGCAGGGAAATGGATTATCCCATGCAGCATCCAGAAAGAAACATAGCCCTGCTGACACCTTGATTTTAGCCCAGTGAGACCCATGTCAGACTTCTCACCTGCAAAACTATCAGATAATAAGTTTGTGCTATTTTAAGCTAACAGATTTGTAGTAATTTATGACAACAAGAACAGGAAACTAATACAATTAGTTAGGCAAAGGTTGATTGTTCAGCTTGTGTGTTTCTTATTCCTGAGCCTGGGAACTCTAGCACTAACAGCGGCCAGGCAGGAGCCATAAATTCATGGAGTGTGTGGTGGGTCCAAGGCAACCTGGTGACCACATAGCCCACAACTGAAGGGGACAGCTGCCACTTGTCTCCAGCTAACTGTTGCTTTGCTGCTGCTGAGCTGGACTCTTTGCTTTGCCTCTTTTCATCCTCAGCTGCTCATATATTGGTGCTGTGTGTATGTGTGTGTGTGGTCATTAACATATAAAAACATTTCTTTCTTTTTGACATAGATCTTGGCTCTGTTGCCCTGGATGAAGTACAGAGGTACAATCTCAGCTCACTGTAACCTCCACCTCACGGGTTCAAGCCATTCTCCTGCCTCAGCCTCCTGTGTAGCTGGGATTACAGGCACACTCCGCCATGCCCAGCTAATTTTTGTGTTTTTGGTAGAGATGGGGGTCTCACCATGTTGGGCAGGCTGGTCTCGAACTTCTGACCTCAAGTGATCCACCTCCCTCAGCCTCCCAAACTGCTGGGATTACAGGTGTGAACCACCACGCCCAGCCTATTTCTTTCTTTTTAAAACCTCTACCAAACAGTAGGCAAAGGAAGGAAAAGAGGAATAAACCAAGTTAATTGGTCATATGAAGCTGCACAGCTTTTATCTTTATTTTTATCATTTATTTATTTGTTTTTGAGACAGAGTCTCACTGTGTCGCCCAGACTGGAGTGCAGTGGCACAATCATGGTCTCAATCTTCCAGGCTCAAGCAGTCCTCCCACTTCAGCCTCCTAAGTAGCTGGGACCACGGGCACAGAGCACCAGGCCCAGCTAATTGTTTTTGTTGGTTTGTTTGTTTGGTAGAGATGGGGTCTCCCTATGTTGTACAGGCTGTTCTCAAACTCTTGGACTCAAGTGATCCTCCCACCTTGGCCTCCTCAAATGCTGGGATTACAGGCATCAGCCACTGTGCCTGGCCACTACACAGCTTTAAAAAAAAAATTAATAGGAAATACTTTGAAATCCAAAGGCCATATCGAGGTTTTGCAGCTGTTTCTGGTTATGAGTTTTATTTATCACTGCTCTTTTCCATTGTAAATTATGAATCTCCATTTTGGATTTTTGGGAGCTAAATATATATCCTTTACTCTTCTGGTTTCATCTCCTGAGCCATAGCAGTTGTGTTGTGTTTCAGAATTTATCACAGCTAGAATGGGAATCAGAGGAAGGTTCAGCTAGAACCTTCTGAGGGATTTTGCCAAGATTACTTTTTCCTATACAATTGTATTTTGGGCTGGGCATGGTGGCTTATGCCTGTAATTCCAGCACTTTGGGAGGCCAGTGCAGGAGGATCACTTGAGCCCAGGAGTTTAAGACCAGCCTAGGCAACATAGCAAGACCCTATCTCTACAAAAATAAACAGAATTAGCTATGTGAGGTGGTGCTCACCTGTAGTCCCAGGTACTTGGGAAGTTGAAGTGGGAGGATAGAGGCTGTAGTGAGCTTCAGCCCAGGAGGTAGAGGCTGTAGTGAGTCAAGATTGTGCCACTGCACTCTAGCCTGGGTGATAGAGTGAGACCTTATCTCAAAAAAAAATGTTTTAACTGTTATTTAATTCAACATTATTGAAATTAGTTGGAACTGGAGCGTTGACACATCATTTTTCCATGTTCTCTTTCTTTTTTTTTTTTTTTAAATGGAGTCCCGCTCTTGTCACCCAGGCTGGAGTGCAGTCGCACAATCTCGGCTCACTGCAACCTCTGCCTCCCCTGGGTTCAAGCGATTCTCCTGCCTCAGCCTCCTGAGTAGCTGGGATTACAGGCATGTGCCACCATATCTGGCTAATTCTTGTATTTTCAGTAGAGACAGGGTTTTACATGTTGGTCAGGCTGGTCTTGAACTCCTGACCTCGTGATCCCCCTGCCTTGGCCTCCCAAAGTGCTGCGATTACAGGTGCGGGCCACCGTGCCTGGCCTCCGTGTTCTCTTTCTGTATCAGCACAGGGCATGTGAGTGTATGGGGAAGAGGATTGAAAAGGGGGAGCAGTTTTGTAGTTTCCAGGCTAAAAGTTGAAGTGAGGGCCAAGCACAAGTCCAGGCCTATGAACCAAGGCATGCTGGGGGAGTGTGGTTTGTACCCTTCAATGCTCTGTTACAGGGTGGGGAATCTTATAAGTTCTTCCTGCTTCAAGTCTGGATTGGTTCAGGCATAGGAGGAGAGATGCTAAAGCTGAAGATGGGGTGAGCAGCTCACCCGGCTCTTGGATAGTTGGGAAAGGCAGAAGCAGAAGAACTGAGACAAATGGTTAACAGAGTTTGAGACACTTTGAAAGGACAGTTTCTGTGTATTTTTTCTACTGTGTTAATCTTTGAAGTGACGAATACTAATAAAGCTCATACGCAAATGGGAAGATGACTCAGGTGTGCTATTATCTGAGTCATTTCCCCAATCCTGGAGGCAGGTTTATCCTTAGAGCATCTGGAGTTCCCTGCCCGCTAGGAACTCCAGCCCACACTGGTAAGAAGCATTGGTAGCTTTAGCAACCAGCACCTCAGGGCCAGACCTTGCAGAGTTGAGAGCAAAGAATCTTTTCTTTTTGGAAAACCCAAGCTTTGATAGCCCCTGCAAACTCACAGCAGACTAGAAAGCAACGGCAGATCTGGCTATTAATCATGACTCACTGGCAAATAACAGCCTCCAAAAGCCAAGCTTCTTCCTTGTGTTTTATCTGAGCCTCTTTGATGCCTTGTGGCTTGACCTGGCCTGCAGATCCCTCTGGAATTGCTAGGGAATAAAAGCAAGGCATCATGGTGCGTTTTAGAGAGAGGTGTACATTTAAAATTATGTGCTAGGCACAGTGGCTCATGCCTGTAATCCTAGCACTTAGGGAGGCCAGGGCAGGAGGATTGCTTGAACTTGGGAGTTCAAGACCAGCCTGGGCAATGTAGTGAGACCCTGTCTCTTCAAAAAGTAAAAAAATTAGCTGGGCATGGTGACACATGCCTGTAGTTGCAGCTACTTGAGAAGCTGAGGTGGGAGGATCGCCTGAGCCTGGGAGGTCAAAGTTACAGTGAGTCATGATTGTGCCACTGCACTGCAGCCTGGGTGACAGAGCAATACTCCATCTCTTTAAAAAAATTTACAATCAGTTTGGAAAGTTTGAAATTATGCACAACTTTAAACTGATTTTGTAAATAGGTCTGAGTTGTTTTCTTGGATATTTTGACTGTTAGAAGTAAGGGAATCTGCCCAGGAGTTTATGACCAGCCTGAGCAATGTGGTAAAACCTCGCCTCTATGAAAAATACAAAAGTAGTTAGCCAGGCATGGTGGTGCACTCCTATAGTCCCAGCTACTCTGGAGTAGCTCTGAGGTGGGAGGATTACCTGAGCCCAAGAGGCGGAGGTTGCAGTGAGCTGAGATTGCGCTACTGCATGCACTCAAGCCTGGGTGACAGAGCGACACTCTGTCTCCAAAAAAAAAAAAAAAAAAACAAGAGAGGGAGGGAGGGCTCTAATAGCAAGGAAGGGAGGAATTGTATCATGAGAGAAAGTGCAAAAATAAAATGAAGGAAAGAGGATTAGAAGAGACTCAGCAAAGTGTAGTTGATGAAAGGGAATTAGAAGATTCCAACTTTATAAGATCTTTTGAGAAAGCAACCACATGACCTTTAATGCAATCTAAATAATGTAGCCAAAGTAATTTGTATATGGGTTGCTTTAGAAAGTTCAACCTTCCTAGCTAGCTTGCCAGCAGGTTTTGCAAGAACATTCAAGTCGATGGTTCTTACAATGACTTGCAACGCATTAAAGTCGATGGGCTCTAGGGAAAAGAGGGGCTGCTAGAGGAACTAGGCTGAGTTCTTCATATTGGAAGATTATAAGACCTCATATTTATGGAATAAAAATTTATATTTCCCCAATATATTAGCCTTCCTCCTGCTCTGGTCAGTTGTCAAGATATAATCTGCCCCACCTAGTGAAATTGGCATTATTTTCTCAGAAGTGCTTGCTGAGTATAACCTCATTGTTGGTTGAGAGACTTGCCCTGAGGAGCCTGGGCTACAGGGAAGCTGCAAATACTGTGCATCACTTCACAAGTCACAGTGCTCTGTGCCCAAGCACTTCCTCTCTCTGAAGAGGATGCTGGCATCATGCAGTTGTTGCAAATGTTCTGTCAGGCTGGGTGTAGTGGCATGTGCCTGTAATCCCAGCTACTCCAGAGGCTGAGTCAGGAGGGTGAGCCCAGGAGTTTGAAGTTGCAGTGAGCTATGATTGTGCCACTGCACTCCATCCTGGGCAAAAAGCGAGACCTCATCTCTTTTTTAAAAAAACAAAAACAAAAGCACAATGCTCTGTTGGTTGTCTGAGTGTAGTGCAATGAATATTTAGTACTTGTAATTTGCTTTGTTCTTGGTATTCATGTTAAAAGAGGACAAGCCTTATCATAGTGATTAATTTCTTCAGTTTGTGGTTTCTAGTTAATGAGGATGTACCTTGTTGCCACTCTTCAATTCCTGGAAAAGTATAAGAGAGTTTTAAGATATAGAGAATTCATGATCCCTTAGGCAGAAACCACAATCCTAACAGACCCCTGTTCATTTACATCCTCTCTTTTCCAAGTAGCTGCTAGAGACATCTGCTTTATTCAACTTCTTTTCATATAAATGAAGGAATTTAATGTGGGCTTAGATAGCCGTGATATTGGACATAGCTTCCCCTGGTATTTAGAATTACTTTTCCTAAGAGATATAATGATATCCGGAGGAATTTGATCTTCAGGGTGGTTTTTCATTTTTAAAAAATTGTTGCAGATTCTTGGCCAACTCCTGAGACATTCACCTTTATGCATCTTCTTGGCTCAATTTGGTCACATTCCTCTAGCTCTCTCCTCCCCATTCTCAGCAATTAAACATTGAAGTGCCTTGATATGTTATCGGGGTTGCAAGTTCAACTGGTTGATGTATGACTCACTTCTAGTGCCCTTTAAAATTTTTTTGGCACCAAAGAGAGCCATTTGTTATATATCCAGAGTCCCAAAGTCCTTAACTCCTTAACTCTTCCAGGAGGGATTTTTCCTCCTCTGCAGTGGGAGAGCATCAAATCAAATGAGGATTTGACCTAAGAAAGCACATACAATATTAAAATAATTGCTAGGAGGTCAAGGTCACTATGTGTGTTAGAACAAAAGGAAGAGAAAATCTTTTATTTTTGATATGTTAGTCCAATTGTATTCTCAAATCTACCAGACTGTCTCTTACAGCTAACAAATGGATTGCATTCATTTATTATGCATAAGAGATTTTTTCACTAATTTGTTTTTTGTGTTTTGGTTTCCCTCATTCATATCACTGCTCAAAAACTATTGGGTACCTCCTATGTGTCAGACACTATTGGGAATCCACAAATACATCACCACATAGATAATTTCTTGATTTAATTTTTTCAGAGACAAGGTCTTACTATACTGTCCTGGCTAGAGTGCGGTGGCACAATCATAGCTCATTGCAGCCTCCAACACCTGGGCTAAAGCGATCCTCCTGCCTCAGGCTCCCAAGTACCTGGGACTATAGGTGCCTTCCACCACGCCTGACTACCGAATATATATTGAATGCCTTGTTAATACAAGTTAGCGTTTGGAGGGTAGAGAGGTGTCAGATGTAGGGCTTAAAACCTTTTTGGGCAGGTGAGCAGGGCACATTGGCTCACACTTGTAATCCCAGCACTTTGGGAGGCTGAGGCAGGCTAATCACTTGTGGTCAAAAGTTTGAGACCAGCCTGGCGAGCATAATGAAACCTTGTCCCTACTAAAAACACAAAAATTAGCCAGACGTGGTGACGTCCACCTGTAATCCCAGCTACTCGGGAGGCTGAGGCATGAAAATGGCTTGAAGTCACTGCGCCTGGCCTATGCCTCCATTTGTCTTCTGTAATATGGAGGGCATAACAGTAATGACCACACAAATTGTTATTAGGATTCAATGAATGGCCAGGTACAGTGGCTCACGCCTATAATCCCAGCACTTTGGGAGGCTGAGGCGGGTGGATCACTTGAGGTCAGGAGTTCAAGACCAACCTGGCCAACATGGTGAAACCCCATCTCTACTAAAAATACAAAAAAGTTTAGCCGGGTGTGGTGGCACACACCTGTAATCCCAGCTACTTGGGAGGCTGAGGCAGCAGAATCTTTGGAACCCCTACAGAGGCTGCAGTGAGACAAGATTGCTCCCACTGCACTCCAGCCTAGGTGACAGAGGAAGACCCTGTCTTCAAAAAAAAAAAAAAAAAAAGGATTCAATGAAATAATATGAGGAAAGCACTTAGCCAGAGACCATAGTGCACAAAGCACCCCACAGATGTTAGCAATTGTTATTTTATATTATTAGAATTGTGGAAGCCTTGAATGCCAGTATCTAGCCTATGTACCTTATTATGTGAGTAACTGAGAGTCATTGATCATTTGAACAGTGCTATGCCATGCTGAAATACATCTGATAAAATAATTTGTCTGTAATGAGAAGGGTGGACTATAGACCCCTTCTACTAGACTTTGCTTTAAATCAAATAGTTAAAGAATGCTTCAGTGCCCAGATATGGCAGAATTATTTAAGAAAAGCTATTTGATTTTTACTCAGCTTCTCAGAGAGTAGGACGGTGTTGTATATTAAAACTTGGGGCCAGGTGCAGTGGCTCACACCTGTAATGCCAGAACTTTGGGAGGCCAAGTTAGTGATACTCAAGGAGTATCACTTGAGGTCAGGAGTTCAAGATAGGCCTGGGCAACATGGTGAAACCCTGCTTCCACTAAAAACACAAAAAACTTAGCTGCGTATGATGACACACACACCTATAGTCCCAGCCACTCAGGAGGCTGAGGCAGGATCACTTGAACCCAGGAGGTCGAGGCTGTAGTGAGCTGAGATCGTGCCACTGCACTCCAGCCGGGCAACAGAGTGAGACTTCGTCTCAAAACAAAAAAAAAAAACAAACTTGGTAGGACTGTAAATGACATGATGGAGAGAGATGAGTGATGCATTAGGTTGCCCGTAGTGGTAGGGGTTCTTCAGCAGGGAGAAGTTCCTGGCATTCTGGGGTCATTAACTGCAACTCACTTTTCTAAGTCCTGTGGTTTTTTCTCCATTGTTTCTTTCATCTTTGTGCAGAAGAGTTCTAAGACCCAGTATGTCTCTGTCTCTCCTGCTTTCTCCTTTTCCTTGCTGGCTCTTCCACTGTGTTCTATCTGAGACATTAGGCAGTTCCCCGACACCGTTTTCCATTGCTCCCAGCCTGCCTACACTGCCTCTCCACCTTTGCAGCATCCTTTCTAAGGGTTTCTGGTTCATGCAACTTAGCAGTAAATAATTAGCTCTCTAGGTAACACACACAATAGGTAAACACTCTTGGGATTTGTTGTACAAAATGATAAGAGATAAAGGTTTTCCTACTTTGTTTTTTGTTTTCTTTTTTTTTTTAATTGAAAAAAATTTTTCGACACAGGATCTCATTCTGTCACCCAGGCTGGGGTGCAGTGGTGCAATCTCTGCTCACTGCAACCTCTGCCTCCTGGGTTGAAGCACTTCTCTTGCCTCCGCCTCATAAGTAGCTGGGATTACAGGCATGCACCATCACACCTGGCTGATTTTTGTATTTTTAGTAGAGAGGGGGGTTTCGCCACGTTGGCCAGGCCGGTCTCGAACTCCTGACCTCAAGTGATCCACCCACCTCGGCCTCCCAAAGTGCTGGGATTACAGACATGAGCCACCACGCCCAGCTGTTTTCCTGCTTTGAAGATACTAAGTGCTCCAACTTTCCTTTCTTTCTTTAATCTTTGATGCAGCTGAATGACAAATGGCCATTGTTCCTGCTCCAGAAGGGGTTCAAAAAGGTTGTCATCTGTCCAGGTACAGTGGCTCACAACTGTAATCCCAGCACTTTGGGAGGCCAAGGTGGGCAGATCACTCGAGGCCAGAAGTTCAAGACCAGCCTGGCCAACATGGTGAAACCCCATCTCTACTAAAAATACAAAAAAAAACAATTAGCTGGGAGTGGTGGCATGCATCTGTAATCCCAGATACTCAGGAGGCTGAGGCAGGAGAATTGCTTAAGTCCAGGGGCAGAGGTTGCAGCGAGCCAACATCGTACCACTGCACTACAGCCTGGGCAACAGAGTGTGACTCTGTCTCCAAAAAAAAAAAGACTATCATCCCAGCAGCTCGAGGCCTTCAGGAGACTTGGCAGGATCCTATAGAATCAAATCCTTGGGCTTACTTTCTTTCGTGTGGGTGGTCTGAATGGACCACTCTTCAGGATCCATGTTACTCACTGAGTACGGTAGGGCATTTTCAGCTGTGTTCACCATCTAGAAAAAATAATAAAGGCAAGGAGGAAGAGAAAGAAGAGTATGAGCATTACAGAGAAACGCCATTCTGTCAGATGAAACCGCTGGAGAATCTGCTGGAGAATCTGTGCTGGAGATGGGATTATTCATTCATTGTTTATTCATTTTGAAAAATTTTGTTGAGTCCAGGCATTGTTATAGGTACTAGGGGGATAACAGCAGTAGATGAAACATGAACCTTCATGGGCTAGAGAGAGATGGCAGATAAAATAGATAGATGAATAACATATTTGTATAGGGATCGCTCCATGAAAAAGATATAACCGGGTGCTATGATGAGGGCAGGTGGTATAGAAGGCCTCCCTGAGGAGGGGAGATTCAAGCAAAGACCTGAGAGGAGTAAGAAAGTGAACTGTGTGGATAATGAGGAAAGAGAATTCTAGGCTGAGGAAACAGGAAGTACAGAGACCCGAAGGAGCTTACTTGGGATATTTGAGTAACAGCAGATAAGCCAGTGTAGCTGGAGCAGACAGATTAGAAATAGAGTCCAAGAAGTAATCAGAGGCCAAATCCTGTACAGTGTTCTGGACTATGGTGAGGATTTTAGAACTTACTGTAAAGTAAGATGGGAAGCCATTGGAGGATTTCGGCAAGATTCTCTTTGTTTGTAGCCATCATCATATTCTGATTCCAGTTCTATCAGTGACTTGCCTGAGTGAACTTTTTTTCTTTTTGGGACAGGGTCTCACTCTGTCACCCAGGCTGGAGTGCAGTGATGTGATCTCGGCTCACTGCAGCCTCTGCCTCCTGGGTTCAAGCAATTCTCCCACCTCAGCCTCCCAAGTTGCTGGGGTTACAGGCATGTGCCACCATGCCTGGCTAATTTTTGTATTTTTAGTAGAGACGGGGTTTCACCATGTTGGCCAGGCTGGTCTCAAACTTCGGACCTCAGATGATCCACCCGCCTTGGCCTCCCAAAGTGTTGGGATTACAGGCATAAGCCACTGCTCCCAGCCGCCTGTGTGAACTGGAATGAGCTCTTGGTGTCTAGGTTTGCTGTTAGGTAAAATGTGGATAATGATACTTATCCCCAAGAGACATTAAAAGAATTAGTTATTGGTTACAAAAGACTTTCGGCCTTCAAATGACAGGTATGATATAGAGTAATTACCATTGTTCTCTATAGTCATTATTTTAACACCTGTTTTCTTTTAGAAATGTAAAAAATATATATAAACTTATACCCTAAATAGCTCGTGGAAATTTTTTTAATATCAGGGAAGTTGTGTTTCTGATTTCCCTGTGATTTACATGTGAGAAATTTAGGACATCCTTTCTTCTTTGAAAAGGATATCTTAAAAGCTTCTCAGAAGTTGAAACCCAACATATATCATAAAATATTAGAATGAGAAGAGATCTTACAATGTGTTGTTGGGCAGAGTCTGATTTCTACATAGAGATGACTTTTAAAAATATTCCTTACTGTCCAAACTGTGTGTTTCTAGTGTATGAGAAATCACTTGGGGAGAGTAGCTTCTGGGCTAGGAAGGCTGCTGTGTTATTTGTTCAGGTTGAATGAAATTATTTGTAGATTGTGGAAAAATAAGATCTTACAGATCATTTGGTCTGATTTCATCATTTTACAAGTAAGTAAACTGAGAGAAGCAGAATCTCGAGGACAATTTCAATGCTGATTAGCAGGAGATGCTGGCTGAGAATCAATATCGTAGGACTTTCAGGCATCTGCTCTTTCTGAGTGCTCTTTCAGGCATCATGTTCTCTCCCCAGATTCATAAGCTACCTACCCTAGTGTCACATTTAGATATAATTGCAATGTTACAGGAAATGATTTTCTGTAATTTCATATCCCTTTCTATCTCTGTTGTAATGATGTGTTTTGCTAATATTGGAAGTGGTGGCTGCCACAGAATTTCTTTGCTTGGTAAGGCAGCTGTACATGAAAAATAAAAATTCCCAGACTATAATTTGACTCTGTGCCACAAATGTTTTGCTCTGTATTTTCTCTTCTTTTGCCTCTCTCTTTGTTGTTGGCTGTTGACTCTGAAAGTGGATTCTATAGACTGTCCCACTGAAGTGGCAGAATTTTAGTTTTAGATTTGAACAATTCAAATCTAATTGTTTTCATATTACTTTTCTTCGTGTTACTTTTGGCCTGAAAGATGTGTTCTAATTCTGTTATCGAGAATTATTGCAATAACTTTAAAAGGCAATGTTTTACACAAAGTAAGTGTTCATTACATGTTTATACATTTGAAATGACCTCAGCATGTAATTTTAAGCCTTCTAGTTTCATCATTTTAATGAGATATATGAACCATTGTCATGAAAATAAGCAAATAGCCCAGGCAGAGTGGCTCACACCTGTAATCCTAGCACTCTGGGGAGGCTGACACAGAAGGATCCCTTGAGTCCAGGAGTTCAAGACCAGTGTGGGCAACATAGGGAGACCGTGTCTCTAATAAAAATAAAGAATATAAACAAGCATACATATGTAATCACCATTATGATTAACATTTTCCTTTAATATTAATCTAGATTTCTTCCAGCAAACTTAAATGTGGATTAATTGAATATGAGAATATATGTATATATTCTCACATATACGAGATATGTAAATATATGAAGGATATAAATATACCCACAGATTCTCTTTCTGTTCCTTTGCATCCTAATACAATAACCTTTAATTGGCATTGCAAAACAAGCTGATGTTTTCTGCTTGGACTCTTCTGTTGATAACATATAGCCCACATGACCACTTCCTGAGATAGAAGCTATAGCATTTATCAGTCTAACCTGTTAGGATATTCCTTATACTGGTATATATTTTTGTCATTCATTAAAAAAATCAATGGTATTTATACAAGTCAAAAATAACTATCAATGTTATTTATTTTTACTGGTTTTTCTAAAAAGACATGCCTCTTAAGGCTTTTTTTTTTTTTTTTTTTTTTTTTTGAGGCAGAGTCTCACTCTGTCGCCCAGGCTGGAGTGCAGTGGTGCAATCTCAGCTCACTGCAACCTCTACCTCCCGGGTTCAAGTGATTCTTCTGCCTCAGCCTCCTGAGTAGCTGGGATTACAGGCATACGCCACCATACCTGGCTAATTTTGTATTTTTAATAGAGACGGGGTTTCTTCATGTTGGTCAGGCTGGTCTTGAACTCCTGACCTCAGGTGATCTGCCCGCCTCGGCCTCCTAAAGTGCTGGGATTACAGGAGTGAACCACTGTGCCCAGCCAAGGCTTTTATATATTTTGCTTGGTCATGCTATGGAGAAATAAATTGATGTTTCAGGTACTTTGCCAGATGTTAAGTCGTTGGCAAGAATGATCTTGCCAAATAATACTCTTTCCATAATTAAAGTTCTCACAATGATCAGGGCTCACATTGGGTAATCAGATGGGCAATTAAAAATGACAAGCTTAAATTTTAAAGCCAGATTCTTTGAACAAGACAAGATGCATAGGAATACATTTCCTCAGTAATCACCAGGAGTCTGTTTCCTAGCTGCTCTTCCCATCCCACCGTGAAGTGATTTCAGATCTATCATCCTGGGAAATAGCAACTTGAATAAGCTCTGCCTTTCACTATGACAATTGCTTGAAATAGCCTGCAGTTTGTGACTTATTGAAAGAAGCATCAGTTCATCAGAGAGCTCCTAATCCCTTTTCTCGCCTCTTTTATCAGGCTCTCAAAGTCTATTTTTAGGAGAGCGTAGAGGGACAGCATGAACTCCTCAGGCAGTCCTCCACCTTTTCTCGTTCCTGTGGGCTTTGCTGTGAGTTGTAGCAACTGGCTACTCCTTAACTGTTGTGAATCCCTAACTCCAAACAAATGGCATGGTTCTATTAAGCCTGTTTATTTAAAGCTCAGAACTTGGGGCACTCAACAACACCTGGTAGGCAACTAATGACTCTGTGCTTCCCTGTGAGTGCACTGTAAACTGGACTTTCAGAAGCAAAGACAGTGTAGATGAGTGCTGTAGTATGTGCAGGTGAGATGGAAATATATAATGTGGTATGATTTTTATATTTATACTTGGATTCATGGTAATAGAAACCAGATTAAAAGGATCTAATCATTTGTAATTTAATGGGAAAAGAATGCTATAGTGAAAGGGTCAGGAGATTCAGATATCCAAATGCTTTATACATTTCAAAGTGTTAAATCTTAATTATTGTTCTCCTGATATTTGATTAACTGAGGGTAAATCATGTGACTTTCCTTCTGTATCTGAAAAAAATGAAGATAATGATAATTCCTAACATTTTGTCAGGGTTGTCTGAAGATTGTCCAGGTACAATGCCTGGCAAGCCTTTGAGGTTTTTAGTTCAGAGAAACTGTTCAAATGCAATGTGTATGTAACAAATGAATCATTGCAGGTTTTCCCCGTGTAGGTATTCAAGAGACGATATTTTTACTTGACCCAACTTCCTGATGGTTCATATATTCTCAATTCCTATAAAGATGAGAAAAATTCAAAAGAATCGAAAGGGTGCATCTACTTGGACGCCTGCATTGATGTTGTTCAGGTAAGACCATGGAGGTAATCCTTCTCTTTTTCTAAGAGGATTATTGATAAACTCCCCAGATGGCTGGGTGTGGTGGCTCATGCCTGTAATCCCAGCACTTTGAGAGGCTGTGCTGGGAGTTCAAGATTAGCCTGGGCAACAAAGAGACCCCATCTCTACAAAAAAAATACAAAAATTAGCCAGACATTGTGCTGCATTCCTGTGGTCCCAGCTACTCTGGAGGCTGAGCTGGGAGGATCACTTGAGTCTAAGAGGTTGAGGCTGCAGTGAGTTGTGATTACACCATTGCACTCCAGTGTGGGTGACAGAGCAAGACCCTATCTACAAAAAAGAAAATTTAAAAAAAGGTGGCTGGGTGTGGTGGCTCATTCCTATAATCCCTGCACTTTGTGAGGCCGAGGCAGGTGGATCACCTGAGGTCAGGAGTTCGAGACCAGCTTGGGCAACATGGCGAAACGCTGTCTCTACTGAAAGTAGAAAGGTTCGGTCAAATGAGAACATGTGGACTCAGGGAGAGGAGCATCACACACTGGGGGCAGTTGCGGCAGGGTAGGGGAGGGACAGTGGGGGGTTGAGGGGGTGGGGAGGATGGAGAGGGATAACATGGGGAGAGATGCCGAATATAATATACACCTAAAGTAAAATTAAAAAAAAAAAATATATATATATATATATATATATATATATATATATGTTAGCTTGGCATAGTGGCTGTAATCCCAGCTACACAGGAGGCTGAGGCAAGAGAATCACTTGAACCTGGGAGGCTGAGGTTATAGTGAGCCAAGATGGTGCCACTACACTCCAGCCTGCGTGATGAAGTGAGACTCTGTCTCAAAAAGAAAGCAAAAAAAAAAAAAAAGGAAAGAAAATGAACCTCAGTATTTTTCTCTCTTGGTTGATGACATCTCCATCTTCCAAAACATCAACACTAGAAAGCTTAGAATCCTCTTTAGTGCCCTGTTCTTGCTCAGTGCCAGCATTTAAATGTTTATCAAGTTCCTTTGAGTGTTGCTCTAAAGTGCCTCTTAACCTCTTCCTACTTTCATTGCCCTTTCTCTGGTTCTCCCTCTCATCATCTCTGGCCCAAAGTTGTGCTTTTATGCCTCCTGATTTGTTGTCTTGCTCCAGTCCAACTTCCTAAGACGTAGATTGGGTCTATCATTTGCCTTCTCCAAGTCTTTTGGCTCTTGATTGTCTTACAGAGTGAATTCTAAAGCTTTTGCCATGACATTGAAGGCCCACAGTGATCTGGCCTCACTGTACTTTATAGCCTCATCACTGCTGAACCCCCTTCTGTATTCTGTGCTCTGGTCACACCAGGCTAAGCATTCTAAGGCATTTCACACATATACGGCTGGCCCTAGATTTTTTTCCTCCTCTTGCTATATGTAAGTTCTCCTTCTATTCCTGTTTGAACCTTATCTTTTATGACTCAGCTTAAAGGCTACTTCTGCCATGAAAAGTTTTGTGTTTCCTTCCTCACCCCCATGACTACCAAGTAGAATTAAGCTCCACCTCTCCTGTGCTAACCATTTTGCTTTTCCTTCTGTCATACTACAGAGTCACATTCCAATTTTCGTTCATTCTACACATTCCTTTTGGAATTACAGGGACCGTGTCTTACTAATTTCTGTTTCTTCTATGATGACCAGGGCTACACACAGTAGGGACTTAATGAATGTTTGTTGATTTGAATTACTGAGGGGACACAGACAAAAACAGGGTAGGAAATAGAGGACAGAGAGATGATCTGAATAGGAAGTCAATTGACTATGAAACAGAAGCCATTATTACAGAGCCAGAGTGGTGTGGTGGACTAGAAGGAACAATGGGCTGATTAGGAGGAATGCGATGTTAATTCAGCACTCTCAATTCACCTAAATCTTCATTTTCAGAACTGTGAAGTGGGATTAGTAATATCTGTGTACTCTATCAAACAAGATTGTTGTGAGGATCAAATGAGAAAATATCTTTAGGGCATGCTGTTGTGTGCCTGTAGTGCCAGCTACTCAGGAGCCTGTGGCAGAGGATTACTCGAGCCCAGGAGTCTGACACTGCAGTGAGATATAATCATGCCCTTGGAATAGCCACTGCACTCCAGCCTGGGCAGCACAGCGAGACCCCATCTCAAAAAAGATAAATTTAAAAATTCTAACAAATGAGAAAACACTTTTTAAAAAGTATAAAGATCTATGTGAATAAAATGTGCTTATATATTATATATTCATATCTATGATTACCCATATATATGAATTCATATATATTCACATGTATAAAAAAGACCTTTCTTACTAGAAGAACGAGGGCACACACAATTTCTGGATTGACCTTTCTTTGTAGTGCTTTCCTCATCTATTAATTTTTATTATTATCATTAAAAAAATTTTTCTTATTTTCTGTTTTTTGAGACGGAGTTTCACTCTGTTGCCCAGGCTGGAGTGCAGTGGTGCAATCTCAGCTTGCTGCAACCTTCACCTCCTGGGTTCAGGCGAGTCTCCTGCCTAGAGTAGCTGGGATCAGAGGCACCCGCCACCGTGCCTGGCTAATTTTTGTATTTTTAGTAGAGATGTTGCTGGGCACGGTGGCTCACGCCTGTAATCCCAGCACTTTGGGAGGCTGAGGTGGGTGGATCACCTGAGGTTGGGAGTTCGAGACCAACCTGACCAACATGGTGAAACCCTGTCTCAAACAAACAAAAACACTTCTTATCACACTACCAGGAAAGATTAGACTTGTGGACACATAGAAGGGTGAGAAGCAGAATTTATTGGACGAAACGGAAAAAGGAAAAATAACTCTCAGCAGAGTGAGAGAGAGTCCTGCTAGCAGGTTTCCCACCTCACAGATTGAAGGTTTCACCTGGGACCCTTGGCTGTCTCCTGTCTCTATCAGAGATGGGGTTTCTCCATGTTGGCCAGGCTAGTCTTAATCCTGACTTCAAGTGATTCACTCACCTCAGCCTCCCAAAGTGCTGAGATTACAGGCATGAGCCACCACGCTCGGCCCCCCTCATCTATTTATGATACCTCCTCCCAAATATTTTCAAATGTATAAATCTTTACGACTTGCTACAGCAGTTTAATTTCATCCTTTCCTAGACTTTGAAGATTAGAAGGAGGAACTTTCTTCGTTCCTTCTTGAATAATGACTGTGAAGTGGAAAATTATTGATTCATGAGCCTTTCTTGAAATCTATGCTGAGGGATTTGAAAGGGGTAGTGTGTCATTTCTTTTGTCATGACAGAGAAGGTGGTAAAGTAAAAGAATGTATCAGCATATTTGAGAAAAGGAAGAGTATTATTTTCCTTGTGCGGTGGTATTCAGCACAGGTCACTTCCATATATTTTATGGAGAGTCACAATTTAATATGAACCAACTATGGTTGTATGGTCTTATTTTTTCTTTTTTTGCCAAGACATTCTTCTTCTTCTTCTTCTTTGTTTTCTTTCTTTCTTTTTTTTTTTAGAGAGACAGAGTCTTGCTCTGTCTGGAGTGCAGTGACATGATCGTATCTCACTCCAGCCTTGCAGCCTTGAACTCCTTGCCGCGAGCAATCTACCTTAGCCTCCCAAAGTGCTGGGATTACATGCATAAACCACCATGCTTGGCCTTCTCTTTTTAATTTAATTTTTTTTTGAGGCAGGGTCTCACTGTGTCACCTACACTAGAGTGCAGTGATATGATCTTGGCTCACTGCACCCTTGACTGGGCTTAGGTGATCCTCCCCCCTCAGTCCTTCGAGTAGCTGGGACTACAGGCATGTGCCATCATCACGCCTGGCTATTTTTTTTCTTTTTTGTAGAGATGAGGTTTCATCACTTTGCTCAGGCTTGTCTCAAACTCCTGGGCTAAGCAGTCCTCCCTCTCAATCTCCCAAAGTGCTAGGATTACAGGTATGAGCCACTGCCTCCATCTTTACTTTTTAATTGTTATGGATATATAATAATTTGACATATTTTGGGGGTACATGTGATATCTTGATACAAGTATACAATGTGCAAATGATCGGATCAGAGTAACTGGGATATCCACAATGTGTATCATTTCATTGTGTTAGGAACATGCCAGATCCACTCTTACAGTTATTTTGAAATATACAGTAAATTATTGGTAATTATGATCGCCCTATTGTGCTGCCAAACACTGTGGTCTTGTTTTATACTACTGTAATGCAGTTGATATTGTGCATGGTAAAGTGAATTAGGATCTGTAGTGCCTTTTATGAGATAAAAATTAAGTATCAGATTTGTTCCAGGTCATATTTACATTTTTTTAAGTGCTGACTTTGAAAATCTGTAAGTATTCAAGGAAAAGTTTGGATGGGGTGGAAATTGTAAAATGTTTGCTTATTTTTGTGGTGGTACTTTGATTTTCTAAATGTGAAGGATGCCAAAAGGCCTTAAGTGATAATACTTAACAAGTATTGTTTTCTGCTAACTTTATGCATATTCATACTACTGTGCTCAGTCGTGAGAAGAACAAAAAATAGACTTGACATAGTCATTTGTTGTCTTAAAGTGTCTGTTTCTTGTGAAAGAAGCAGTTATTTCATGAAAGTATTGACGCACATATGCACTAAGCTGAGATAAAAATAAATACAAACTAATGACATCTAATAGTAGAAGGACAATGAAACTAACTGAACACATGCTTTTTTTTCCCCCTCTAGTGCCCCAAAATGCGCCGTCATGCTTTTGAACTCAAGATGTTAGATAAGTATAGCCATTATCTGGCTGCTGAAACTGAGCAGGAGATGGAGGAATGGTTGATAACTTTGAAAAAGATTATTCAGATCAATACCGACAGTTTAGTGCAAGAAAAAAAGGAGGCGGTAGAAACAGCACAAGGTCAGAATTTTTAAGTGATTTATTATTAAAGTAAAGCCCTTGTCTTCAATCCATGGAAATGTCCTCTGTGCAGGGTAAATAAAGAGCTCTTAATCTTGAAAGTTGACCTGCTTCTTCATTAAAAAGTGACCGTGGAGGTTGATAGACTTTTTTAAAACAGTTGATGCTCCATGGACTCTGACACATGAAATATAACCAGACTAAAACAGATAGGAAATTCATGGCAGGTTTTCAGAAGTCCATTAAAGTTTTCCCTATGCTTTCATAATAGAAATTCTTTGCAATAAATCTAGTAGGAGAGGATGGGTGGGAGAGATAGTTAGGATACTCCTCTTAGGTTATTAGTAATGGTCTGTATGGTTTGGAACATCTGCTTTTAATGAATTTGCAGATGATGAAACTAGCAGCCAAGGAAAAGCCGAGAACATCATGGCAAGTTTGGAAAGGAGCATGCATCCGGAACTGATGAAGGTACATCTTTCATATGGCAACTTGCCTTCAACTGAGATAATACAGGATTAGCTATTAAAGTTCTAATGCTGGATTCCATTTGGCAATGTCATTTCCACGTTAAAATCCACAGGAAATTGGTGAAACAGGTAGAGATTGTAAAAGAAAAGTTGCACTCCTGAAGACTTACTTGTAAGTACTAACTGACAGATTGGAAAAATCTTATTTTTTTTCCAGACAGCAAGAAATACTTCCAGGCTTTTTAGACGTCATTAATTTTATCTGCTAGTTTTTATTCAATTTAATTACTATATATCATTCATAAAATATTCTTTTTCCGAAAGGATAATGATGCAGCTCATGCACATGGTATTTAATCTAATGACCAACATATGTTAATTTCACATGAAAATCAGATTCTCTATATGTAAATATATGTATATATATGAATGATTTCATCTGATAAAGGTTTTGGTGAACATGCATCATTTTTGTTATTTACTCTGCTGTTTGAAGTTAGAAATGAACCAATTTTGAAATTGTGGAGATGATTGTCATGTGTATCTTACCAGGATATTTTATTCTGTAGACTCTATATTATAGTAAATTAGTAGGTTGTGACCCATTTATTCATTTAAATCCTTGTCAAACCTATTTATATTTTTACTTTATTCATCTTCCTAGACAACTTAGTTACACAAATTTGGAAGCTCTTATTTTTTCTATTTTAAGTTTACCCCTCATAAACTTCAAAGCTATTTTTCAAAATTTAGGGACACACTCATGATCCTCTAATCTAGGATTTTTTTTTTTTGAGACGGAGTCTCACTGTCACCCAAGCTGGAGTACACTGGCACGATCTTAGCTCACTGCAACCTCCATCACCCAAGTTCAAGCGATTCTCCTACCCCAGCCTCCTGAGTAGCTGGGATTACAGGCGCCTGCCGCCATGCCCAGCTAATCTTTGTATTTTTAGTAGAGACAGGGTTTCACCTTCTTGGCCAGGCCGGTCTCAAACTCCTGGCCTCAAGTGATCCACCCACCTTGGCTTCCCAAAGTGCTGGGATTGCAGGCATGAATCACTGCGCCCGGCCTGATCTAGGATTTTATAAAATGATGTTATAGACTTTAGTTGCGTTACCTCTCAATCTTTGTCATCCTGGATTGTGCAGCTCACTAGGTATTTCCCAAAGTGATGGAATCAGAATTACATATAATATTCCATAGCTAACATCATGGATATGAAAACTATGGTGATTTCTCTTTTGTTTATTTCTCCTTCACATTCAGAGTTTCTTGCATTCCTGTTTTGTACTGACTACAGGATGAATAATAATCTTGGTGTTGCGAACAGGCACATAGGAAGTGTAAGAACTTAATATATAGCTTATTATGGGTCATAGCCAAGCAAGCATTCTTTATCCATCTTAAGTACATGGAAATAGAGAATGGTATATTTTTGAAGCTGTGACAGATTGATAGTTTTACATAAACTATACATTTAAATAGTATTTAACCCTGTTTTAAAGGAAATGAAGTAACATACATATTTTTTTAAATTTTAGTATGGAAGAGAAACTGAACAACTAAACAAACTCAGTAGAGGAGATGGAAGACAGAATCTCTTTTCTTTTGATTCAGAAGTTCAGGTATTAATGATACACTTCTTCAAATAGTCCTAGAATTGTTACTTATTCACATAAACAACATCTTTGAAATGTTGAAATCACGATTTTTTTTGTACCAGTGGGGATAGATTATATTTGTCTTATTTACTTTGAACAGGTAACTTAACAATGAACTCTTCACTCAAGAGGACTGTCACATTTGCAGATAATTTGGGGCTGAATTACATATGTATTTCTCAGTTTCTTACATTGTTTTTGCTTCAACTTGCTTCTCAAAATAGATAAATTAAAGCACCCTTCAAGATGGTTACAATGTTCTTTTAGCCCATTAAATACAATTGTGATCTAGTGGCAGTAAATATCTGCAGTATAAAGAACATATGAGTCATATGAGACATTTATTTTTCACATTTGATGTAGGCCTGTAGAACTGGGATAATTTTTATGTCAGGCTTAATCACACTTTAAATGGAGGGTGGTGCAGGAAGGTGCAGGTTTACATGCGTATGTGTATTTTAACCTCTTTCATGAGAGTTAGATGTGTTTCGTACTAAGATATATGCAGTTAATATTTAATTCTATGGCATTTTCTAATTAAGTTTTTAATTTGTTTAAGTAGGAAAAGTCTACAGTATATAAGTATTACAAATATTTTTCCTATTGAAAATACTTTTTGAGAAAATGAAATTGAGGGAGATTAAATTTTTTGGCTTTATTTTCCCTTTCTCTATATAAGATTTCGAATGAAAATCTTTGATTTTGTTTGAAATTGGAAAATGTGCATTACAGTTTTTTCTTCCATGAAAATATGAAATAATTTGGGGAAGTCTGATTTTGTTGTTGTCATTTTTCTTTTTTTCCTTTCTTTCTTTCTTTCTTCCTTTCTTTTTTTTTTTTTTTTTTTTTTTTTTTTTTTTTTTTTTTTTTTTTTTTTTTTTTTTTTTTTTTTTTTTTTTTTTTTTTTTTTTTTTTTTTTTTTTTTTTTTTTTTTTTTTTTTTTTTTTTCTTGTTGTTGTTGTTGTTTTGAGACAGAGTTTCACTCTTGTTGCTCAGGCTGCAGTCCAATGACACGATCTTGGCTCACCACAACCTCCACCTCCTTAGGTTCAAGCGATTCTCGTGCCTCAGCCTCCTGAGTAGCTAGGATTACAGGCATGTGCCACCATGCCTAGCTAATTTTGTATTTTTAGTAGAGATGGGGTTTCACTGTGTTGGTCAGGCTGGTCTCGAGTTCCTGACCTCAGGTGATCTGCCTGCCTTGGCCTCCCAAAGTGCTGGGATTACAGGCATGAACCACCACGCCTGGCCTCTTTATTTATTTAAGTGTAGTCAAGTGTAGTAGTGACAAGAGGGAGAAAGAGTAGAACAAGGAGTTCAGTATGTAATTGACTGAACAATCAATTGCGATAACTCACTGCCTTTGGATTAGCCATTGTTGTTTTTTCTTTTTGCTTCATATGGTTTTCTAATTAAAAATTTAGTTTAAAATGGAAAAAGTATATAGGCTATAAGTAATGGAAACATCTTTCCTTAATGAAAATATCACATGAGAAATGGGATTATTTGGAGAAAATAGATTTTTAAAAATAATTTCATTTCCCTTTTTCCCCCACTGGAATTAAATATTGCTTTAGTGCAAGTCATTTGAATTATTTTTTGTGAAAAAGAAATAGTATAATGGGCCTCAGGGATGTTTGTTCTAAGATATTCATTCAGAAATTTACTTGTTCCAAGCATGTCTGAGTCTTTGATTCCCCACCCATGATCGGGCTCTAGTTGGACATATCAGGCTCTTTCATTGTATACAAAGGAGCCAATTGACTGTGGTTGAAACTAAATCCAGTATTTTTACAAATTTGTGGTGTAGCATTTTTGTGGTCATAAAATTGAACTGGTTTTATGTCTGAGTTATTTATCAGTGAGCTATAGTAAGTGAAATTCACAGTTGTAATGAAGCTTTAAGGAGAAGAAATTGAATGTAATGTTTGTTATGGAAGGCAGTCTCACCTCAGAGAAACCCATGTTGCATCTGTTGGGTATCTTTTCTAGGTGAGGCACCATCCTGTAATTTCACCTTTTCTTTTGGCCATAGTTCATTATTCAGAGACATGACCTTAGAGAATAAAGAAATACTGGCTGACTAAAGGGGATGGCTCAAACTTTGAGCTGAAGAAGGCCATATGTCCCAAAATTTGCACTCACAGGCCTTAGAAGGGAAAGGATTTGAAGGCTGGAGTGGTTTGGTCCAGTTTCTCTTCACGTTTTACTGTCTGAGTGAGACAGAAAGGAGAGCAGATAAATGGGTGGAAATTAAAATTGATCTCCATGGCAATGACTTGCCTCCCCTGGCTCCACAGATAGATAGATAGGTATTCAGGAGGGAGCTGTCTAGTCCCACACATTCGCATTCCTTTTGTAGATAAATAGATTCAAAGGGGAAGAAGTCATACTTTCAGGTACAAATCTTACACATTGGGCCCTTTTAAGGAGGTTTTTGTCAGTCATACAGGCTAAGTTAGAACAGCTATAATTATCCAGTATTCTTCAGGCATAATACCTGTTTTGGCTTGAATTACTTAGGTAATTGAGAAAAATTTTTCTGTTTCTTGTCTTGGGTTTTCCATATGACAGTGTTATTCTGCTCAGATCCACCCAATCATTTTCTGCCTACTATGTCTATGACCTTAATGAAAGCATAGTAAATTGTCCCACAATCCATACTTTTCTTCCCGTTTGTGAATAGAATATAAGTCTGTTCAGACATTGAGCATGAACAGATGAACTTAGATTGCCTGAGCCTTGTGAGCTCAGAAGGAAGATTCTAGGAGTTTTCTTTGAATGACAGATTCCTCCCCTACTGAAAGGAATTCCTTCACACCCAATATCTTTTTCTTCTTTTTATTTCAAAATACCAATAATTTTCAAAAATTGATTTCTGTGGTAGCCCAGGTCCACTGCCCAGCTCTGTTAGCTGAGCTCAATGTGGATCAATTTCCTAAGCAGATGCCTCTTACTCTGCTCATAACTTAAACGTAGGTAGTCCGTGGGGTTCCAGCCTTCTGTGCCTCTTAACCTAAATGCTGCTGACTCCTACATCCAGATCTTTAAGTCAGGCCTCTCCCATTTTTCCTACTGCCATTACCTCAAACGCAACACATCCCATACTGAACTCACCATTACTACTCACTGTACTTCAAAATCTGTCATTCATTTCTATTTCACCACTAAGTTCATAACATCACTATCTATTGAATCTCCCAAATTAGGGATCACTGTATTAATCTTTTTTTTTTTTTTTTTGAGACAGGGTCTCACTCTTTCACCCAGGCTGGAGTGCAGTGGCACCGTCATAGCTCACTGCAGTCTTGAACTCTTCAGCTCAAGCAATCCTCCTGCCTCAGCCTCCCAAATAACCAGTACTACAGACCTACACCACCATGCCTAGCTAGTTTTTATTTTTTGTAGAGACAAGGGTCTCACTGTCTTGCCCAGGCTGGTCTCGAACTCCTGGCCTCAAGCGATCTTCCCTCCTCAGCCTACTGTGTTAGTTTTGATGCTTCCCATACCTATTCCTGTCAGTTTTGCCTCCTGCACAGCTCATAAAGGAAACAAAATTTTGACTGTTTTGGAACATATATTGCATGCAGAAGAAAAAGAATAAGCACATATAAAAAGTAATATTAGAAAGATAAATGACAGAAAGGGAGTGTAGACCGGCAGGGAGTGTGCAGTTTTTGGGTTTTTTTTGTTTGCTTATTTTTGAGACGGAGTCTCGCTCTGTCTCCCAGGATGGAGTGCAATGGCACGATCTTGGCTCACTACAACCTCTGCCTCCTGGGTTCAAGCAATTCTCTTGCCTCAGCCTCCCAAGTAACTGGGACTACAGGCACGTGCTACCATGCCCAGCTAATTTTTGTTTTTTTAGTAGAGACAGATGGGGTTTCACCATATTGGCCAGGATGGTCTCAATCTCTTGACCTCGTGGTCCGCCCACCTCTGCCTCCCACGTGAGCCACTGCACCCAGCCAGGAGTGTGCAGTTTTCTATAAGGAGTTAGGGAAGGTCTCCCTACAGAAGTGTCAATTGATCAGAGGCTTGGAAATGAGGAAACAAGCCATGTAGCTATCTGAGGGAAGAGGGTTCCTGATAGAACAGCAAGTGCAAAAGCCCTGGTGTGGGAGTGTCCTTGGTGTGCTGGTAAAATTATCAAGGAGGACCGGGTGTGGTGGCTCATGCCTGTAAGCCCAGCACTTTGGGAGGCCGAGGCAAGTGGATGACAAAGTCAGGAGATCAAGAACATCCTGGCCAACATGGTGAAACCCCATCTCTACTAAAATACAAGAATTAGCCGGGCATGATGTTGCATGCCTGTAGTCCCAGCTACTCAGGAGGCTGAGGCAGGGGAATAGCTTGAACCCGGGAGGTGGAGGTTGCAGTGAGCCGACATGCCACAGCACTCCAGCCTGGTGACAGACAAAAACTGTGTCTCAAAATAAATAAATAAATAAAAATAACCAAGGAGGCCAGTGTGGCTGGAAGAGGGTGGAGGGCAAGCATGGTAGGAGATGAGGTCAGAGCGGTGAGAAGAGACAGGGAGTCGTGTCATGTAGGGCTCTGCAGGCCATAGTACAGACTTGTGACTTTTTCATTGCCTTGGATCCGAGTTTCATCACCTTCCTCTAAGATTTCTCCATCACTGTTTAACTTTAGTGTAAAAAGTCTATAAAGGGTGCTCGCTTCAGCAGCATATTTACTAAAATTGGAATGATACAGAGAAGATTAGCATGGCCCCTGCTCAAGGGTGACACGCAAATTCGTGAAGCATTCCATTTTTTTATTTTAATTGAAAAAAAAAATTTAAATGTAAAAAAAAAGTCTATAACGGCTTGTTAAATGAAAATATAAAAAGAGTTCAAATGAAGAATGGACACAGAACAGTTGGATTTTGCCATTTTTAGTATATTAACATGAATCTATTTTAATATGAATCCTATCTTTTTTTGAAAATGATTCATAGTCTCTGTTTTGTAGAGGTTGGACTTTTCAGGAATTGAACCCGATATAAAGCCATTTGAAGAAAAGTGCAACAAACGTCTCCTGGTAAATTGCCATGATTTAACTTTCAATATCTTGGGCCAAATTGGAGACAATGCAAAAGGACCACCCACAAATGTATGTATGACTTTTCCTTCTATCCCACTTGCATCATTGCATTAAAGAAATGTCTTTCTCAAAATAATTTGTACACCAAACCTCCATGACATGCAATTTACCTGTATAACAAACCTGCACATGTACCCTGAATCTAAAATAAAAGTTTTATATATATATATACACATTTTATTACAATAAAAAATCTTTTTATGAATGAGAACTATTAATAATTGGCTATGTGAAGATTCCAGTGCCACATATTATGATAAATTAGACATGGAAGAATTTTATACATCTCTTTCTTTTGCCAAAATATGGCTACGTTCGCATTTTGAGAATTCATGAAAATCTTATCTACTTAGAATAGCAGAGAGAGTAGGCTCTTGATGTTCAAGAGGAGCATGTCCCCCAAACCTGGAAAATCATCAAATGTGTAAATTCTATTAGATAATATGATTTCTTCTATGAAATTGGTTCATAGCAATGAATAAGAATCACCATAGCCATGCTGGGATACACATGCTGTGCAGTCTGCTAGGCTCGGTCACTATTCTATAGCATGAGATTTATTTTGGTCTACAGAGAAAATTCTAAGTGATAGCAGTCATGGATCATTTGAGTTGCTTAGAAATCCTTGGAACTGTAATGTAAAACCTTCAAAGAGACTGTTTTGTATGTTCATCTTTATTTTTTAGTTCTAGTTTTATCTATTAAAAATAAAACAGTGATGATTCTCTTATAAAATAGCTGAAAAGTACAGCAGACTTTCCTGTGTGTAAAGGGTTAATCTGTATTCCATCTGGCATGAAATTTCTCTTTGTGACTGTCTTTCAAATGCCATCTGTAGAGAGGAATCATGTCTTCTAAAATTGCTGATAAGGCAAAGCTTTTGTCGAGTAATTTGATGTTGACTGTTACTAGCTCTTATGAAAGGTATAGTCAAGTAAGTTGGAACGTAACAGAAGAGTAGATTCATTTCTACTCTATAATATTGGCATTATTTTTTAGGTAGTTTCAGTAAACTTGTAGATAGTTAATTTTTATTCATAGAACAATTTGTGTTACATAAATGTAGCTTTTGATTTCTTTGTGTGTGTGTGTGTATGTGTGTGTGTGTGTAAACTTTATAGTGTGAAATTATCTACACCTGACAGAGGTTAAAATTTGATGAAGTCTGTTGTTTTGGAATGCCCTTTCTTCTGTGCAGATAAGCCATAATATAATTTTAGCTAAGTGTTGAATGCAGAAAGGAATTGTAATCACAGAAACTGGGGGAATAACAATTTATTTTGCAATTGTGTTTCTCCCCACCATCCCCCCGCCAAAGTCTTAGTTTTGAAATATAATTGTTTTCATTCCCAGGTTGAGCCCTTTTTTATCAATCTTGCCTTATTTGATGTAAAGAACAATTGTAAGATTTCAGCAGACTTTCATGTAGACCTGAATCCCCCATCTGTCCGTGAAATGCTGTGGGGCTCTTCAACCCAACTGGCCAGTGATGGTAACCTGAAAGGCTCTTCACCCGAGTCTTTCATTCATGGAATTGCTGAATCTCAGTTACGCTACATAAAACAGGTAACAAATGATCTTTAGTCTTACCAGTACATTCATAATAAGAAACAGAAATGTTCTTGTGTTATCTTGTGGTTTCAGGCCAGTGTTTTCATGGCATTCTCTCTCATGTAAGATCTGTCAATAGATATTTTTCTGGTGACTGAAGTTTGAGGGCAAAAATGGAAACCAATGAACATGCTAGTAACATGTTAGCAAAGGGACATTTTTAATGGGACCATGATGTGAGAGAGAGGGAATTATTTTGTGAGATAGAAAGCTGATACAGACGCACAAAAACACACCAGCACCCACACTCATGCATGTACTTCTGAGCAAGGCAATAAGTGCTTGAAAGTTTTGGTTTTTAGGAAAAATTGACCCTAAATTAACTCTCCCTGATTTTCATGTCCATTATGAGTAGGTCATTTGAATGGAGCATATGGGCTCTTTATACAAGGAGTTTTACTTGAAAAGCAATGGGTGGGAACTGCTTGTGTCATAGCTGTAATGCTATACTCTTCTGTTCTATCTGGAGCAAAGAATCCCTTTCAGAAAGAGCTTAACTGTTTCTTGGAATTCTGACCTCTGACCAGACTGGAGGCCATAAGAAGTTAGCAGAGTGGAATTGATCATCTGCTTGCTCGACTTTTGCAGCTAAAAGGAAATAAGAGCATGGCAGAAAATTAAAGTCGAAAGAGACATGTAAACAAAGCTGCTCATGTTGTAAGGAGATTGATTTTTCCCTAAATAAAAATACCATTCCTTTTTTCCCTGATTATAATGATAAGTACATTCTTATGTAGAAAATTCAAACAATATAAGAAGTATAAAGAAGAAAGTAAGTCACCATCTGTAAGACAATAACTTCACATTTTGGTAAACATCTTTTCAGACATCTCTGTTGTGTATATAGAAATACATACACATTATGTATGCTCCTAGAAAAATTATATCATATGCTGTTTTATACCTACTGTATTCTTTTAATATCATATTTATCCTATATCAATATCTATAGATCAGTCACATTCAATATTAAAGGCTAACATGACATTTCATTGATTCTAATTATTTGCTATCAGAAATAATGCCATATTGAGCCTCTTGTGCACACGTCTTAGTTCATTTGTTGAATTATCTCCTTGGAATAAATTCCAAGCATTGGGATTTTTAGGGTCAAAGATTATGCTGATTGATATAGATGATCAAACATTGGGAAAGACTTCTTTACATGGGCTGTCACTGTCCTTTTGTGGCTGTGCGCATTTCTGGTAGCTTGTCCTCAAGTTAGCCCTTAATCCCTGATAGCCCCTTAGCTTGTTACTCAGACTGTAGTTGTCACCTCTATGAATATTCCACAATGACGGTGGATGCTTCTGAAAGAGGGATTGAACAAGTACAGTGTTGTAAATATTTGAGAACCTGCTATTGAATTTTATGTTTAAAATTTCCTGGCTGGGCGCAATGGCTCACACCTGTAATCCCAGCACTTTGGGAGGCTGACATGGGCAGATCATGAGGTCAGGAGTTAGAGACCAGCCTGACCAACATGGCAAAACCCTGTGTCTACTAAAAATACAGAAATTAGCTGGACATGGTGATGCAGCCTCAGGAGGCTGAGGCAGGAGAATCGCTTGAACCTGGGAGGCAGAGGTTGCAGTGAGCCAAGATCATGCCACTGCACTCCAGCCTGGGTGACATAGTGAGACTCCGTTTCAAATAAATAAACAAATAAAATTTCCTGCACAGTATCAAATGAGTCATTTTATGTCAATATGTATTTCCTCTGTTACTTCAGTGTGTACCACTCATCTGTATGTTCAATGCAGGAAGTTTAAACTATGATTTCGGATGTCATCTAGTTTGTAATTTGGGATAGGAAGAAAATCAACATAAAAAATATCTCCTGTGTGCCAACGTTATTCCATCAGTGTCTCATGTCATCATAATAGTTTGTGAAATGCTATAATCACTACTATTTGACAGATGGGGAAACTGAAGCTCAGGGAGGTTAAGTAAGCTGCTCACCATGACACAGCTAGTAGTGGTGATGGCAGGATTTGAATCTAGGTCTGTTTGAAATAACTTGACTAAGAATATTAGGTGGAATGTAATTAAATGCTAAAATATTATAACACTAGCACATGCCCTGGCACACCCTGGGAGCTTTGTAAGTACTGGTGGCTGGGGGAGAGGAACTGGTCCATTCTCTAGAGGGAGGGGCCAGCAAAGTGGGTAAGAGTCTCCCTAGGGTAGGGAGGCATATTCATGCCTCTTGCTGAGAAACAAGGACTGGGCCAGAGACCTTGTCCTAAAGGGCCAGACTTCCAGCCCATGTGGGATTTCTGGGCACTCTCTGGCCACCTTCTGCATTCTGGGGACAGGCAGAGGGCCAGAAGCTGTTGGGACAAAAGGTAAAACAACTCCAAAGAGTGTCCCCCAGCACTGGAATCCCTGGTCAGTTAGAAAATGGACATCTCTGTGCCTCAGCATCTTCATCTGCAAGTGGAGGTAATGATAGTACCTGTGTCCAGGGGCTGTGGGGAGACACAAACAAGGTATGTGGTTCTGAGAAAACACTCAGCACTGTGCTGGGCACACTGGGTTTGCTCAGTGCAACATAGCAGCTAGGAATAGTAGCAGTAACAGTGATCTCAGATAAACAACTGAAAACAGCAAACCTTTATCGATTGTCAGATATCCTAAAATTATAATAGTCATTGCTGGCATTAGTGTTGGGAAATGCCTAAAGTACTGAGAATGGGAAACAGTAAGTGCTCAGTAAATGTTAGCTATAGCAGTGATCAGTATTACTGTTCTCAAACTCCTGGGCTCAAGCAATCCTCCCACCTCAGTCTCCCAAAGTGCTCGGATTACAGGCAGAAGCCACCATGCCCAGCATTATTACTATTCTAATCTGGCCTTATCATATGAGATGTTGGTTGTATGGGCCTCAGGGCTGAGAATGGATATAGCATGGGCTGTGTAATCTGGAAGCCTGGACTGCAATCATCTTCACCCAACTTATTCACTGCACAAACCTCTCTGAGCCTCCATTTCTTTTTTCTTTCTTTCTTTCTTTTTTTTTTTTTTTTTTTTTTTTTTTTTTTTTTTTTTTTTTTTTTTTTGAGACAGAGTCTGGCTCTGTCGCCCAGGCTGGAGTACAGTAGTGCGATTTCGGCTCACTGCAACCTCTGCCTCCTGGGTTCAAGCATTTCTCCAGCCTCAGCCTCCCAAGTAGCTAGGACTACAGGCATGTGCCACCACGCCCAGCTAATTATTTTGTACTTTTAGTACAGACGGGGTTTCACTGTGTGAGCCAGGATGGTCTCGATCTCCTGACCTCATGATCCGCCCACCTCAGCCTCCCAAAGTGCTGGGATTACAGGCGTGAGCCACTGCACCCAGCCTTCCATTTCTTAATCTATAGAATGTGTATATAGTAGTGCCTACATTTCAGAGTTTTTATGAAGACTGAATGAGGTAAAGCGTGAATACCATCTAGCATGGTTAAATGCCTGTTAGAGTAACACTGCACTCAAGGCACACTCCTCAGCATACCTTCTGCAGGGGTAGCTCGGGCAGTCTGCCACACTGGTCAGCCTCACAGCTCAAACAGCATGTTCCCAGTAGTACCAGAAGCCAGGTTCTGTGACCTCGAGATACTTTGGTGGGCCACCTGAGTAATAACAAGGTACCTGATGTGCATTACTTCAATTAATCTATACAAGAAATGTATGAAATCACTATCACTATCATCGTGTCCATTTCACAGAAGAGAAACCTGAGACTTAGAGAGAATGTGACTTGCTTAAACCCATAAATGTAGGAGCGGGGACCCAAGAAATTTGACAAGCTATTTTGAACCACTTTGTTCCATGCTTGCTGCTTGGGAATTCAAAGCTGAATCAGCCATTACCTGGGATCCTTATAAGCTGTTTGACTTTGCGGGAATTATTAACCTCTTATACTCAATTTTCTATTCTGCTCTGTCTACCTCCAAGGATTCTGTGTGGAACAAATGAGATAATGTGTCTGAAATGCATTGGAAACTGAAAATCACTATATTAACAAAGTTGGTAATATACCAAGTAAAAAACGAAATTTTGGTAGAGACTCAGTGATAGATTTTTCCACTTAACTTCATTAGTGATGCTCCTTTAAACAACACGCATAACCAACTAACATGCTACACAGAGAATATTATATTTGGAAGGAGTCAAACTGGACGGGAGGTGACATGGCTGTTCCACGTGCATTCAAAGAAAAATGTAACTTTGGTTGCATATATATTAGTACATTTAAATAAAGTGTATGGGGGCAAAATGAGTTTTGGATCCTCTGTCGCCTACCTTTGCATTGGCAGCACCAGAGCTCTTAAACAGCAACAAAGGAATGTCTTCTAGAAGACAATTTAGTTTTTCTATATTAGAGCAGTAAAGTTTATTTTTCCTTCTTAGTGGAAATAAATATTAGTTAAATATGAATTGCTCTTGGGTTATATGCCGCTGCATTTAAAAATGTATATCTAGTTCTACTTGAGAAACGTACACTATTTTAGCACACACCAATTAAGCCAAACCATGTACATTGTATTAAATTATTTCTAAGAACTCACCTTACATACACAACCAAACCAAAGAGGCAAAGCAGTAACAGTGATATCTGTACTTTGGGGACTAACAGATGTGAGGTTGGTGACAAAATACAAAATCCATTTGGAAAGGAATATTGGAAGCTTTGAAAACTGTATGAAAGGAAATCCTACCTATTTCTAGGTTCCTGGACATGATCCTTTGTTGAATATCAACATTCTTTACTAAAAATCATTAACCATAAACAACCATATGTGCAAGGTTACATAAGTCTAATGAAGTACTTTTTTTTCCAGGGAATTTTCTCAGTGACGAATCCACATCCTGAAATTTTTCTAGTTGCGAGAATTGAAAAGGTACTACAGGGAAACATTACACACTGTGCAGAACCCTACATCAAAAATTCTGATCCAGTAAAGGTAATTTATAAAGATCGTTGGTCAACATTTCACCTTAACGTAGAATTTGCCTTTTTCTGATATTTTAAATGACATTGTCAATGGCCCTCTAGGGGGAAAAAAATTCTTTGCACGTGCTATATATTCTGAAAACATTATATACTGTGTATGTGTGCTAAAACTTGAACGTGGCATATTTTCCTGTTGTCATTGATGTTCTGATAATGCGATAATCTGATTTCTCCTTGCTTATCAAAATAAGAGCCAAAAGCTTTTAGGCAACATCTGCTAATCAACACCGTATCCTTGACAATAGCCGTTCTTTTTCTTACAGTCCTACATAAAGCCTTAGAATGAATGTCAGAGCTGGGAGATTAAAGATGATCCAGTCCTATAGTTCCCAAATGTCAGTTCATACCCAGATTTACTCCTGTCTGTGATGAAATAAGAAAAGAAAGACAGTGAACATTTCATGAAGCTAAATGTATTTAATTTGAAGGGCTGCCCTTTATTCTGAGATCTTTGCCCTTCCTACTTTTTAAAGGTTATGCATATCTTTCTTTCGTGAAATGTTGGCATATTAAATGGCAGGGATTTAAAAGTTGTTTTGTTGAATGTCCTTAGTGGTAATATTTAAAGTTGGTAACCCTATATCATCATCCACATTTCTGGAAAGTTATGAAATTATGAAATGCAAATGTTTGGAAATCATTGCTCTAATCTGATCGTCTCCTTTTATGAATGAAAAACCTGAGACTCTGGGAGGGAAAGGGTTCATGGTTGAGTTCATTAGTAGCACTCCAGCTCCTGTGTATTTATGAAGCATCAATCTGTTGTACATGGCATTTTTGTTGTGTACCCAAATAGTGTTTATTAAGTGGAAGTTGCTGATGTGATGGGACTAATTTGTGGAGGAAAAATGTCTCAACAATATAGATAAAAGCCTCCAGCTCTCTGTATCCCTAGGGATAAGCATCCAGGCAGCATTTCGCAGTCTGTTTAGACTCTATAGGCAGTTTATCTCCTTGTCACCTCTCAGTGCCTGTGCAAACAGCAGCTCCTGCCCACGCTTAGACTAATTGCATTGCCTCCTGGTGACTTGTTCCTTATCTTGGGAGTAGAAAGGGCAGCTGTATCCAGAAAAACTTCTCCCAAGAATGATGAGCATTTGCCTGCTATGTGAAAGGAAGTACATGTTAAAACCACAAAACCTTTTTCCAGTAGAGGTCTTTGGTGCAAAATGTGCCCTATATCTATTTTGTCTGTCTTCTGCTATAAATGAAAAAAGCTCTGTTGATGAGAAAACACAAAGCCTTTATGAAGTACTTCGGTCTTGCAAAATGGCTGGCTGGTGCATGTTGTTCTGCTTGTGGCTATTTGTATTTTTTTTCCCAAGACTTTTGATGTTTTATAATGGTAAGTTGGGGAAATTATTTTTCTGGGTGGGCCCATGGCAGTTTGAACAACTACAAGCCTATCTTCTTATTTCTGACCTTAGACGGCCCAGAAGGTGCACAGGACAGCTAAACAAGTGTGTAGCCGCCTTGGACAATACAGAATGCCGTTCGCTTGGGCTGCCAGGTCTGTACAAATATAATCCTGACCTGTTCACCCACGTTCATATGTTAAGTTAAGGGCTGTTATCCTTACCAACATTCAACAGTGTATTTCCGGCAGGCCAGTTATATCTTGGGCACTTAGGATGTAAGAATTCTTTAAAAAAAAAATTTTTTTTTGAGACAAAGTTTCACTCTTGTTGCCCAGGCTGGAGTGCAATGGCATGATCTCGGCTCATGGCAGCCTCCGCCTCCCGAGTTCAAGCAATTCTCCTGCCTCAGCCACCTGAGTAGCTAGAATTACAGGCATGCGCCACCACACCCGGCTGATTTTCATATTTTTAGTAGAGACAGGATTTCCCCATGTTAGGCTAGTCTCGAACGCCTGACCTCAGGTAATCCACCCACCTCGGCCTCCCAAAGTGCTGGGATTACAGGCGTGAGCCACCATGCCCTGCCAAGAATGCTTTCTCTTAAAGTTTGCTGTATATCAAAGACCCTCTCATTTTTTTTTTCATCTGTCTTGCTTTAGGGAAGTTTTCTTTGGCTTGGGTTACTGCTCTGACTGACACCACTTAATTTTACTGCATTTAAAAGTAGAGTTGATTTGCTAGTGATGGAATTTTTTTCGGAAAAGCAGAAATTATAGTGAGTTATATACAGTATGCCCCTATTTCAGAGTTGGCTTTGTTTATGCTTTCAAAATCTATCATAGAATATTTCTGGAAAACAAACCAAAAATTTAGAGGCAAATAATGAAGTCATTAAATGTGAGTGTGTAATTAGTAGATTTTCTTCCTGATGACAAGTTCTGCCAGCATGTGTTAACTATATTTCCTATCTGATGGTAGTTGCATTATTTTATCCAAATTTTGTAAGTTTATACAGGGATGACTTAAAACAAGTTTCTTGTTTATCCCCCTTTTTCAAGTACAGGTTCATTGGCTTGTTTGTGGTACAGCCTGTACAGCTTAGTAGAGCTTCTGGGGAAAGGGCACCATGTTCTGAATAATTTAATCAATTATGTTCAGTGGGTGCTAGGGAGTAGCATAAGGGTAGGAGATTCTAAGTTAATTAACTCTTTTATTTGTCACTATTTATAGTCATTTTGGGGAAAGTCTCAAAACATTATGTTGGTAGATGAAAAATCACTATTGTCCTTGTTTTGCAGACTTTCACGATGATGTTAAAAAAAAATGATAGCTAGGGACAGATGAATGGCAAAGAGTAGTAGAGGTTGGTATATGAAGCCATTATAGAAGGTGAAGTGTGGCTTGTAATATCAGCATTTTATTTTTGAGACAGAGTCTCACTCGTTGCCCAGGCTAGAGTGCAGTGGCGCGATCTTGGCTCACTGCAACCTCTGCCTCCTGGGTTCAAGCAATTCCCTGCCTCAGCCTCCCAAGTAGCTGGGATTATAGGCACCCACCACCATGCCCTGCTAATTTTTGTATTTTTAGTAGACATGGGATTTCATTAGCTTGGCCAGACTGGTCTTGAACTCCTGACCTCGTGATCCACCCACCTCGGCCTCTCAAAGTGCTGGGATTACAGGCGTGAATTATCAGCATATTTTTAATATTCCAGCCTGAAAAGTCCATCACTGCTGCTTCTATTATTATTGTTAATAGCTACTGGCTGGGCATGGTGGCTCACACCTGTAATCCCAGCTCTTTGGGAGGCCAAGGCAGGCGGATCACGAGGTCAGGAGTTCAAGACCAGCCTGGACAACATGATGAAACCCTGTCTCTACTAAAAATACAAAAATTAGCTGGGCATGGTGGCAGGCACCTGTAATCCCAGCTACTCTGGAGGCTGAGACAGGAGAATTGCTTGAACCCAGGAGGCAAAGGTTGCAGTGAGCCAAGATCATAACACTGCACGCCAACCTGGGCAACAGCAAGACTCTCCGGCGTTGGGTGGGGGGGGTGGGCGGAAATAGTTATCAGGCGCTAACTGTTCAAGGCACTTATCTAAGTGCTTCATGTCTATTGTCTTAAAAAGTGGGTACTGTTATCCCTATCTTTGAAGATGAGGAAACTGAGGCACAGAAGTGAAGCAGAAAGACAAAAATGGAAATTCTTTTTCAAGTTCACACAACATGTGGCAGAACAGGGATCAGAACCCAGGGTATCTGCCTTCAAAGCCATCTCTAGACCACTGTGGCCTATGGCCCCTTTTTGGGCCATACCAGTAGCTGCTTGATGGGGTTTTACCAGCAGAAAAATTAATTTTGAAGTCTTCAGAGTTAGAAGCTTTGATTTGCAGTTCTGATGAGGAATTAAAGTATTGTTTTTCCTCCTGAATTGTTTTGGTTCTCAGCAGTAGTAGAAACTTACTCAAAAGGCTGGGCTGGATGTTTAAAAGATATATGACAAACCTCCGTTTACTAGAAATAAAGGAGGTATGCTTAGAAGTAGGAACAATGAGGTTAATGCCTATAACCACATCTTCAGAGGCACTGCCAGGGGGAAATATGTTTCAGGCTATAGCTGCTTCCAGTGTGTTGGGTGCGTGTATATTGTTTTCCATTTCAGCAGCAGAATAGTTGCTTAAAACTGGGAGAAGAGGAGGGGGAGGGAATGACTCAAGTTCATGTGAGAAACTATACATAGTCATCCCTCAGTATCTGTGGGGCATTGGTTCCAGGATCTCCAACAGATACCCAGATCTGCAAATGCTGAAGTCTCTGATATAAAATGATGTAGTATTTGCACGTAACCTATTCATATCCTCCGATGTAGTTTAAATCATCTGTAGATTACTTATAATACCTAATACAATGTAAATGCTATATAAATGGTTGTTATACTGTATTGTTTAGTGAATAATGGTAAGAAAAATCTATCCGTGTTCAGTACAGATGCAGTTCTATTTTCCAAATATTTTTGATCTGTGGTTGTTTGAATCCACCAATGTGGAGCCCACAGATACAGAGAGCCAACTCTATATTGTAATTTCCCCATATTAATTTATCCTTATGCTTTTTATAAACTGTATGGAAATATACTTCACCTTTGATAAAATGCACACATTTTAAATGTCTAGCTTCATGAATTTTCACGAATGTATGCAGTCGTGTACCCACCAGCCCAACCAGATATAGAACATGTCTATTACCCCAGAAAGTTTCCTCATGTCCCTTGTCCATTCAACCATCTTAACCTTGTCCCAGGCAACCACTGATCTGATTTTCATGGTAGATGACTTTTTATGTCTCCTGTACCTTCGTATAAATGGAATCCTGAAGTGTATATGTCCTCTTATGTTTGATTTCTTGTGCTCAGTGTTCTTGAGATTCATCCATATTGTTGTGTGAATCAGTAGTTCATTTCAAGTAGTATTGCATTGTATCAATGTAGAGGAATTTGCTTACCCATTCACTTTTTGATGAATATCTGGGTTATTCCTACCTTGGAGCTACAGCAAATAAATCGGCTGTGAACATTTATTTATATAAATTTTTGTGAAATTGCTGCTGCAAAAATTAAGAACATTCATATACCATGCAGAAATATGCCTAGGAGTGGAATTGCAGGATTGTAGTGATGGGTGATTAACGAGAAACCACCAAACTGTCTCCTAAGTGGTTTCACCATTTTACGTTCCCATCATTGCTAATTTTATCTTAATTTATCAACATGGAATATTATTTGAAAAAATGCTTCTGTTGCTATTTTAGACCTATTTTCAAAGATACTCAAGGCTCTCTCGATCTGGATGGGAGATTTTCTCCTCTTTATAAACAAGACAGTAGCAAGCTTTCAAGTGAAGACATTCTCAAGTTGCTCTCAGAATATAAGAAGTAAGTGTCTGGTGTTTCTGCAATAAGTAAATAAAATAGATGAATTCTCAGTTTCTTAAAATGATGAATGTGAGTCATATATGGGAAAAACAGAATGCTTAACATTTTAAGTTTGGATAGAGGGTAACCAGTGCATTCAGTAATCATAATTTTTAACTCAAAAATATTATTATTTTATACCCAGGCCAGAAAAGACCAAACTGCAGATTATTCCAGGGCAGCTAAACATCACAATAGAATGTGTTCCTGTGGATTTATCAAGTAAGAACATACTGCAAAAACCTTAAGCATGATGTTTGAATGTCAGGTTGTTATCCTTTCAGTATTTTTCTTGAGGTTTACATGGTGTATTAGTTTCCCAGAGCTGCCATCACACAAAGTATTATTACAAGTTGGGTGGCTTAAGACAACAAACATTTATTCTCTCGCGTTTCTGGAGGCTAGAAGTCCAAAATTAAGGTGTTCACAGGGCCATGCTCTCTCTGAATGCTCTAGGGAAGAGCCATTCCTTGCCTCTTCCTACCGTCCAGTAACTCCCAGCTAACTTTGGCATCACTTGGCTTGTGGCTGCACCACTCCAACTTCTCCTCTGTCATCACATGACCTTCTTATAAGGACACCAGTCACTGGATTTAAGGCCCATCTAGTCTAGTGTGACCTCATGTTAACTAACAGCATCTACAAATATCCTGTTTCTAAATAAAGTCATATTCGGAGGTTCTACGTGGACATGAATTTTGACTGGGGGTGGGTGGGAATGCTTTCCAACCCAGTATGCGCGATGAATAGTTACAGATTAGGAAGTGAATTGAGTTGATTTTATCAGATGCTGTTTTATATATAATATATGAAGTTGTGAGCGTGTCCCAGTCAGGTTCCATTGCCTTTTGCCTTGGGTGACTTTTACTTCTGTCATCAACTAAGATGAAAAAGGAGAAGGATTTCTTTTCTTACCTAAGGACAAGAATCCAAGATCCCAGGAGAAAAACAGAAGACACAAAAGACAATTTACAAGAGATAAAATGAAGTAGCTAGTAAATATGTGAAAAATACTCAATCTCACTAATAATGCCAGTAAGGCAAATTAAACAATATGCTTTTGCTCATCCATCCAATCTATTAACATGTTTAAAGTGAAGCTACCTAATGTTGGGTAGGTTTTGGCGAAGTGTTATCACCTATCATGAGTAGGAGTACAGTTTGGTAATAGATGTTCATAGATGTTCGTAAGTACAACATTTCAATTTTGAGAGTACGTTTATGCATTCATTCACGAAATAACTATCTATTGAGTAAACATTTATTGACTACCAACTAGGTGCTTTAAACTTAGGGAGTTTAAAGTCTAGAAGGAGTGACAGTATACAAGCAAACAAGTTGTATTAGGCCATTTTTCACACTGATATAAAGATACTACCCAAGACTGGGTAATTTAGAAAAGAAAGGTGTTTAATTGACTCGCAGTTCTGTATGGCTGGGGAGGCCTCAGGAAACTTACAATCATGGCAGAAGGGGAAGCAGGCATGTCTTTCGTGGTGGCAGATGAGATTAAATAGTGAATGAAGAAGAAACTTCCAAACACTTATAAAACAATCAGGTCTCATGAGAACTCACTCACTATCATGAGAACAGCATGGGGGAAACCGCCCCATGATCCAATCACCTCCCACCAGGTCTCTCCCTCAACACCTAGGGATTACAATTCATGACGAGATTTGAGTGGGGACACAAAGCCTAACCATATCACAAAGGCAGCTGTAAAAATGGTAGCCAGGGAAGGCCTCTCTTAAGCTTGGGAACTGAAGAGTGAGAAAGAGAGCAAGCATGTGATGATTGGGACTGTAGATTCTGAGACTGAGGGCATCACATATGTTGTAAAGACTTTGAGGTGAGGCCAAGCTGAGTTTGTATGAACATAAGGGAATCCAGTGTAGCTCTAGTGTAGTATGTGATGGGAACAGTGGAGATAGGAGATAAAATAGAAAGGATCAGTCATGTAAGGAATTGTATTGACTACAGCAATTCCTTTAAAAATGGAATTTCATTCTAAATGCAGTGGGAAGTCAGTAAAGGATAGTAAACAGAGGAGTGGCATCCACTTTATAGTTGAAAACATCTAAGGAGTACAATGGATTATTTTTTCCCAAAGAAGTAATTTGAAATCTAGACAGGAATTGATCCATAAAGATGTTCTTTGCAGTGTTATTTATATTGGAGGAAAGCTGGAAACAATCAGAATCCAACACTTTCAGTGTGGTTAAGATAATGATGCTACACTGATACCATGAAATTCTATTGCAGCCATTAAAAACAATGTTTACGAAGAGTTAATGGAATGAGACATCAGATAAATGTCAAAAAAATCAGGATATAGTTCTACACATAGAGTAGGATTTTCATATTACTATATAAAATATGCATAGAAACAAGACTAAAAGAAAATATGCCAAAATCTTGGCTGGGTGCTGTGGCTCATGCCTATAATCCCAGCACTTTGGGAGGCTGAGGCAAGCGGATCACTTGAGGTCGGGAGTTTGAGATCAATCTGACCAACGTAGAGAAACCCTGTCTCTACTAAAAATACAAAATTATCTGGGTGTGGTGGGGCATGCCTGTAATCCCAGCTACTCTGGAGACTGAGGCAGGAGAATCGCTTGAACCCGGGAGGCGGAGGTTGCAGTGAGCCAAGATCGTGCCATTGAGGGCAAAACTCTGTCTCTAAATAGCCAAAATCTCAACAGTAGTTATCTCTGGGTAGTGGAATGGGCAGTTGTCCCTGTCTACCTTTACTACCTGCAGATGCTCTGTTATAGGCATGTATCACTATAATAATCAGAAAAGCAAATCCAACAAAAAATACAGTATCCTCAGGTCCAACTCTCCCTAGGTCTTTCTTCTTCATCATTACTGCTCTGCAGTAAGGACCAGCACTCTTAGAGCCTGTTAAGTATGTGAATAACGTTCACTGCAGTGACTGTTTCAATAACATGTGCTTCTGAACTTCTCTGAGGCTTAGTATTTTTTCACGGTCAGGAGTATTGAGTTTATTATTGATAACACATCGTAAGATCTGTAGTTTCAAAAGACCTCCATTATTTCTTGGGTGAAAATTTGCACCTGCACCAAGTTAACTTTTTAAAAGTGACTTGCCATGAACTAATTGGAAGCATAAATTTACTGTTATTTCCCTGATACCAATAAAAATTTGCAGCGAAAGCTAAATTGCTGCCACAGGAGGGAAAATGAAATGGATTTCGTTGCAGAGTTTAAATTTGTCAAAATTATGATGTGTTATATTTGGCAAATCACTCGACATTGAGAACGAAATAGCAATCCACGTCTGGTATGAAGGGTTCCACTAAAATCAGCATCAGCCTACTCAGTCTTGTCCTTTTGGGTTCTTAAAGTTGTTGTGTGATTTTTTGTCAATTACTAAGAATTATGTTTTGTAAATTGCTCTTTGAGAATACAGTCCTGTGTTTTTTTTATACATGCAGTAATGTGTTAATGATTATTAAATTGAATGATATTTGCCTGTTTCTTTCCTCTACTATAGATTGTATTACTTCTTCATATGTGCCCCTGAAGCCTTTTGAAAAGAATTGTCAAAATATTACTGTGGAGGTTGAAGAGTTTGTTCCAGAAATGACAAAATATTGTTATCCATTTACTATTTACAAAAACCATCTGTATGTATATCCCTTGCAATTAAAATATGATAGCCAGAAAGCATTTGCCAAGGTAACCGTGTAAACTATACATTTTTGGAGTATAAAATGTTATTTATAATCTTCTAATTGTGTGACTCATTTTGGCCGATTAATCATTTTAGGCAAGGAACATTGCAGTCTGTGTGGAATTCCGGGATTCAGATGAAAATGACACTAGTGCTCTAAAGGTTTGTGTATGATATTGATCAGCATATATTTTTAGTAGAGATGGAGATGTTGGTACTCAGTAGTCTTATGCTCTGAGTTTAATTTGTATCGACATCAAAAAGAAAATGTTCTAAAGTGACAAATGTAATATTTTCTTTTTTACTCTTACGTATTAACTATAAGGCTTAGTTAAAATGTTAATAAGCTAGGAACATATATCGCTTCAAAAATACCAGGTTTTGGCTTTTGCTCCACTCTGATTTTGCAGTTGCTTCAATGCCCAATTGCAAGGTCATTTTCTTATGACCTGATAGTTTATAATGGAACCATCAAGGGACTATAAACTCCTTTCTCCTCGAAATCTGAACAGGCTTTGAGCTGACAGAAGCACAGCATGACTGCTTTGATCTGAGATATGACTTCTACTCCATGACTGGCCAAATGGTGCCAGTCTTGGATTGTGGTCTATAAAAAGCAGAATCTCAGCCTTATCTGATACAGCAATCCTTAAATACCTGTCACACCACAGTGCTTTTATGTTTTTACTCCTTATAACTGTAACCCATCAATCAGGGACCTGAATGAGAAGTCAGAACATCTAGCCAGCACAAATTGTTTATCTGGCTCCCCATTTCTCTTGCATGAGCCTAAATCAGACAGATGGATGCCTGGTCTTACACTCAAACCATCTAGGGAAAGAGGCTGGAATGCCCCTGACTAAGTAATTGAATAATAGCCCTTACCTTTCAAAAGAGACTTTATTTTTTTTTCACAGAGAAACTTAAGGATTTGCTGGCTCAAATTCTGTATCTTTTCTCTGGTTCTCCCTTCAGTGGAGATGAGAACAACTGTTCTGTTTCCTCCATGCAATATCCTTTTGTAGACCCAATGATTCTTAGCTTACTTCTCAGCAGTTCTTGCAAATTGCCTTCATAACCATATTTAAAAAGAGTTGGATATTCACTCATATGGAGTTTCAATTTCATCTCTTAGCTGGCCTGGATTGCTCACTCTAAAGTAACAGAGTGAGGCAATTAGTGAGTTGGCATGCTGACTCCATATTCATCCTTGAGCCTATTAGGCCTATAGAAGTGAAAAACTCCCACTAGAAATGAAATCAGATCTTTCCATGAAACCATAGAAAGCCTTACATTTATATTATTGGTATAACAGAAAGCCAGTGATATTTTAAAATGCGGCTCATAAAGTGCCATATTTAAAAATGTGAGAGAACAGCAAGCTTGTCTGTAGCTTAATAGACATTCAATTTTTTAATTCCTTTAGGTCAGGAATGTGTCTGCTCGAGCTTTTTAAACACACTTCGCCTTGCCCACTGCACAAAGAGCATTTAACAAATGTTGCTGACTGGTTGAGGGGGAGCCTCTCATATTAAGAAATGCAAGTAGCATGAGAGAAGTAAGCTTTACAGGCCTGGTTTGAGACAAGTGTTTCCCTTCCAAGTGACTAGGCCTGTTCAGCTCCTTATCATCAACTAGCTTGGGATTGTGTTTCTTTGATGGCCAGACATTCAGAAGCATCCATACAGCCAAGTTACATGGTGTTTGATTTGGAGTTTGGAGTGACTGTGTAAATGATTGGGAATTTACAGGCTCATGGTGACAGCCAGGCGGGCTTGGCCATGGCCTTGTACTCACAGATGCTTCTAACTATATGTGGTTCCATGGCATCACATTTAAAGACCTGCATTTAGAGTGGTGACCGTGTTTCCTTCTTTTGCAGTGTATTTATGGAAAACCTGCAGGGTCTGTTTTTACCACAAATGCTTATGCTGTCGTCTCGCATCACAATCAAAATCCAGAGTTCTATGATGAGGTAAAAACATATTATCCTGACATTTCTAAAATGCAGTGGTTGGAATTCTTTTTCTCTTTGAATCATTTCCATCATTTTACCTGCATGAAAACAGAAAATATTGCAACAAAACAGAGCGCTACTGGCCTCCTTGGTGCCTTTTGATGGTAGTAGAAGAGTTGCCTCCAAATTTAAGGGACTCTTCGGCTTGAGGTAACAACGCACAAAAGAAACAGGAGAGTGGAGCTTGGATTCTAGCCCTCCTAGCTTTGACAGCACTGGCTCTGTAACACCAAGTCACTTCCCCCTCCTGAGGTTCCATTTCCTCAACTTTAAAATAAGAAACTCAGAAGAGATTTTCAGAAGGCCCTTCTAGCTCTTTCCCCTTGTGGTTTTGCGTGGTAGGGTGTAGCCTCTGTAACTGAAATACTTGGAGAGACAGTGATACAGCTGGCCCACGAGAATCCCACTGGTTGGCCTGCGTGCCTCCTGCAAAGCAGATAAAGGGGTCTGGTGGGGTCTCTGAGTCTATGTGCTCCCTCCCTTCTGACTCGGCCTCTCAAACCATGTCTGTCTCTGCCCTCCTTTCCTTCTTCCTACTTCTCCACCTCTACATCTCTGCGTGCTTCTCAGCATGTCTCTTAGTATCTCTGTCACAGTCACTTCTGGTCTGTATGTATATGGCATATCCAAATCTGTAGTCTCCTTTTTAATTCCTGTGTGTCTCTATAGAAGCTGGATGGGCATCCCAGCCCAGACGCTCTGCTGTCGCTGCTTCTCAGTCTGCATGTCTCCATTCTTGGCTTGGTTTGAAACCATCCCCCCTGCTGTGGTGATTTTGCCATGTCCACCTGCTGTTGTATGGAAGCCTTATATCCTAGCCTTAGGCCTTGCTCATTTCTTTCTCAACCCAATGTCCCTAGTTTCATGGGGGATGGGGAGGGGGAGAGTATTGCCTTATTTTTGCCACCCAGGGAGGGAGCATGCCCATATTTATGTGCAGCAGAGCATTACATACCCAGATGGTCTGAATGCTGTGAATAGGCAGGTTCTGTAGTGAAATATACCTAAAACAGACATTAGTTATAACATCAAAACCATGCCTTGTACGAATGGTAATTGGGCCAGATGTCCATCACCAAGTTGTTTGTGTATCTCTGTAACCAACATCAGTCACTACAGAAAATTTGATCATGTAGTAAGTAACCCACATTATTTTTAGGATGCCTAAAATGAACATTTTTTTGTTTGTTTTGAGACGGAGTTTTGCTCTTGTTGCCCAGACTGGAGTGCAATGGTGTGATCTCGGCTCACTGAAACCTCTGCCTCCCGGGTTCAAGTGATTCTCCTGCCTCAGTCTCCCTAGTAGCTGGGATTACAGGCATGCACCACCATGCCCCGCTAATTTTGTATTTTTAGTAGGGATGGGGGTTCTCCATGTTGGTCAGGCTGGTCTCGAACTCCCGACCTCAGGCTGTCCACCCACCACAGCCTCCCAAAGTGCTGAAATTACAGGTGTGAGCCACCGAGCCTGGCCACGAACATGCTTTTCAATCAATCACTGTATATTGACTGAGAGAGACAAGAGTATTTGCATGTGTACCTGTGTGGGTATATGCTTGTGCATTAAATCATTTAAATCTGTAATTTGTCTATTACATACTTCCAGGAGACATTACAAACATTCAGTTGGGTTCTGATTAGAAAATTAATTGTGGTACTTTATTACAAGCATTAATTTTTAACTAAATTTATGTGTCATGGGTGATAATTTCATCTTTAAGAGCAAAGTTGTGTTTTTCTTCTAGAGAAATTTCTATAAACTGTAATTTGTGGATACCATAGGACATAGTTACTTTTTGCATATTTATTTGTAATGGCTTCGTTTTTTCATGCAAAAGAGAGCAACAACTTAGAAAAAAAAGCAACCTTTCAAATTCAGTGTACATTTTAAATGCGTTGCGTTCGTTGACACAGAGTGAGTTATATAGTATCCCTGGATTGCGAGGATGTGGTTTTGACTTAGTGTTTTAGAAAATTCTGCTGCAAAATTGAATCCAGGAGAATCCATTGCACTCTCCAGCAAAATAAATCAACTCTCACAACTCCGAATATTGCTGTCAAACTGAAACTGATCAGGAAAGCATTTGGAGTATATTTAAATGATACACTATTTGGCCACTCGGCCAGTCCTTTAGGAAGTATTTTTGGAACACTATGATGAAGCCGAACTAAATGTCTGACAGTTTCAACTTGAGAATTAAAACAAAATGCGATGTGTAATTTTGCTTTCGTTTCAGATTAAAATTGAGCTTCCCATTCACCTGCATCAAAAACATCATTTGCTTTTCACTTTTCATCATGTAAGTTGTGAAATTAACACAAAGGGAACAACCAAAAAGCAAGACACAATTGAAACTCCAGGTATGTTTACTCTTTAAATGACTCTCTACAGTTATTTGAAAAGGAATTGTCTGGAATATAACCTCTTTTCGTCAAGCTATAGACCACTTCTTCCCTTGACCAAAAAGCACTGTATTAGTTCGTTTTCATGTTACTGATAAAGATGTACCTGAGACTGGGAAGAAAAATAGGTTAAATTGGATCTTACAGTTCCACATGGCTGAGGAGACCTCAGAATCATGATGGGAGGAGAAAGGCACTTGTTGGCAGCGGCAAGAGAAAAATGAGAAAGAAGCAAAAGCAGAAGCCCCTAATAAACCCATCAGATCTCGTGAGACTTATTCACTGTCACAGGAATAGAATGGGAAAGACGGGCCCTTATGATTCAATTACTCCCCTCCCACCCCGCTGCCCCATCCCTCCCATAACACGTGTGAAATCTGGGAGATAGAATTCACATTGAGATTTGGGAGGGGACACAGCCAAACCACATCAACCACATTTCTGATTGTAAAAGTTCATCGGTAAAAGCCATATTATATGTTCATTTTAGTATCATTTCTACCAAATAACATTGTCCAGGTGTTTGCCAGTGTGCTTAGACTACTATAAGCAACATAAAGTAATATTGCTATTCTCAAAGAGAAACACATAATGTGATACAGTATTTTTGTTATTTCTTTTATGTAGAATTGCCCAGCAACCAGAATTTTCCAGTTCTGCTCACTGAGGAAGAGGGAAGGGAGCCCAGAGCCAGGGACATCTGTGAGGCAGAGGGAGGTTGGGGGCTGACTGGTTCTAATGAGAAGATAACTGATTTAACAAACTTGAAGAAGCTTTAGTAGTGAAGCTCCCATCGTAGGCCCATTCAGCAAGGCTTTAGGTAAACCAGTGGGTAGCACCTGAAAGAGAAGGCTTTGTGAACACAGCTTGTATCACAAGCACTTATGAACATCAGCATGTCCTAAGACTCAGATCCAGGCTAGTCTGTATCATTCATTCATTCATTCATTCATTCCACAAATATTTCTGCATGCAGGCTGAGCACCCCAAATCCCCAAGTCCAGAATGCTCCAAAATTGGAAACTTTTTGAGCATTGACCAGATCTTCGAAGGAAATGCTCATTGGAACACTTCATATTTTGGATTTTTGGATTTGAGATACTCAACTGGTATAATGCAAATATTCCAAAATCTGAAAAAATCAGAAATTTGAAACATTTCTGTTCCTAAAATTTTGAGATAAGGGATACTCAAACTGTATTTATTATATACAAGATAATTGTAGTAGGCACTTTGGAGAATACAGTGGAGAATCAAACACAGATCTCATCTTCAGTGAGGCTATGATCTACTAAGGGAAATGAGTCCTGCGTAAATAATTATAATACAAAATAGAAAGTGATGTTCAAGAAAGTACTGCTACATGAACTCAGAAGAGCAAGTTATTCAGCTGGTGGAGGGACAAGTAGCTGGGAATCAGAGAAGGCTTCTAGGAAGAGATGGTGTTTGAGTATGGCCTTAAAGGGTTGAGTGGGGTTTGATAATGCAACAATGACAGGAAGGCAGGGGATGATGGGGTGAAGGAACAGCTTGTACAGAGGTGGAGTATCAATGGGCATGGACAGGGAACCATGAGTGGTTCACTAAGCCTGGAGCACAGGGTGCTAGGAGGGAGATCATAGGGTGTCAGGTTGAACAGTAGGCATCAGATTTTGGAAAGCCTTGAATACCAGGCTGTGGATTTGATTTTATTCTGTCATCACAGTGGAACTATTGAAGGGTTTTAAACATTAGAGCTGTTTTTCAGGAAAACCAGCCAGGCAGCAGTATAATGGGCAAGGCGAGCAGAAGCAGGAAGAGGAAGAAAGGAACACCAGTAAGAGGATTGTTTTAAAGATCTGGGAAAGGAAGAGGCCACACTATGGCAGTAGCAGGGGGACAGAGAGAAAGGGAAGTACAGAAGAAGAATATATTGGACCTGGCAAGTGATTGGCTTTTAGAGAGATGATTTAGTTAGCAGTGAAGTTTCAAAACTGGGTGATTAGAAAGAAGGTATTGCCAGTTGCAAAACTGTGGGTGGGGATGGCGGGTTTAGGACAGCATCAGTTGAGTTTTAGGTGCTAGTGAGATATTGGAGGGATGCCCAGCAGGCAGCAGGAGTGAACATGAGGCAGTTCCCTTTGTGGGTAGTGTGGACCTCTTCTTTATCCCCATAGAAATTGTAGTTCATTCAGGGTAGGGGCTTTCATGATTCAGAATGATGAGAACTCATGACCATGTGTACATCCTGAATGCTAAATTAATGATTTATTATCCAAATCCTAGACAGAAGTAGGCAAGATGCTCAGTGGAACATGAAATGGTTATTCCACGTGCTACTCATCACTTTTAACTGTCCATTCTTTAAGTGGCTTCCCACCTTTGAGCCAGATGGTGTGCTTGACATGGTACCTTTATAGCTTCCAAGTGCTCTCTATGAGTTTTGAATAGGGGACACACTTGGTTGTGCTCTGATTAATTTACAGTACAAAAATGTTGCCTAAGCAATCCCACAGAGGCAGAAAGTAGACTATCGGTTGCCAGGGGCTAGGAGAAGAGGGAAATGGGGAGTTAGTTCTAAGGGCTGTGGAGTTTATTTTGGGAGTGATGAAAAGTTCTGGAATTAAGTAGTGGCTATGGAGATACAACTTCGCAAATATACTAAAAATCACTACCTGTACACTTTAAATAGATGAATTGTATGGTATATCTGAATGAGTTCTCAATAAAAATTGCTATTTTAAAATGTTGCCTAAGAATGAGAAATAGATTTTCCTATTTTCTGGGCTGGAAATCTTTTCTCATTTGTCAAGATTTTAGTTTAACTACTTTGACAGAGTCATTTCTAATGACGCTTAGCTCATGTTACTTTCCTCTGCTTTTTATAATAGAAAAGGTCTGGGTAAACCATTTCTGTCATTGAACTAGTAAAGATACCCGTCAGGCACATTTCGTAGTCTGAGAAAGCCATTTAGTCTACTTAGAGAAGCAATGTTTTAGTCTCCTTTTAAGAATTAAAGCATTTGCCAAATTAAACATAAATGAAAACATTGTAACCAGATTTGTATTGACTTCTGTGTTCACAGTATCACACACACACACACACACACACACACACACACACACACACACAGAGACGGTCACACAAAGAATTTTAAAGAATCAGAAAGCAGTGGCTTTAAAAAGTGTTCTCCAGCCAATACCCTCTCTCATCTGCCAAAACTCAGTCCAGAGCAAGCTTTTTTATGGCTGAGTTATAAACACTTGAATCACAGAGTAATCTCTATAATGGAAATACTGACACCACTCAACTTGAGCAACACAGATGGCTCTGGCTTTTTAAGCTAGAACATCATGCGTTTTCGAATTCAAAGCCAAAAGGCTCTTTTGGGGGAGAACTGTTAAGAAATGTAGAGATTGGAGAAAATCTCTTGATGGATTCAAGTCATAAACACTATTCCCTGGCTGCATTCTCCTACCTATACCTGAACCTCTTCCTTCTGTAATCAGGAAAACTCTGCCCAACTAAGTGATTTATGCCTACTGCCTTGTATAAATATGGAGTGTAACTGTGACTTTGTGACCTTAATTTTCCATAGTTCCTTAACCTAGGGTTGCCATAAGAAATTTGGAACATGTGATTGTTATCTGAAATAGTGTCAGCCGTGAGACTCGGCACTCTTAATGTAAAATGGATGACAGCCATCTGAGCCTTTTAAAAAGAAATCTACCAAAAATATTTCCCACAGTGTGAAGATGATGATATTGATGCACTTTTAAAGTTTTAAAGTGTTTTCATATATTAACTCACTCTGGTTTCTCAATAACTCCTGTAGATGGAAAGGCCGTGTTGTTGTTCCCATTTTTATGATCAAGGAAATAGAGTACATAACTCACTAGTGGCCAGGCTGGGATTCAGAGTCAATCCAAACCCATTGTTCCTTCCCCAGTACTCAGTTGCCCAGCACCTGAACTCCCATGTACCGATCACTGGAGACATCACCACCCTACCCTGGCCCCTAGCTGTCAGCCATTTGCATAGCTGATTACATTTGTTACTTCATTTCTCACGGTTGGTTATTATCTTGGCAGTTGGGTTTGCCTGGGTACCTTTGCTGAAAGATGGTAGAATCATCACATTTGAGCAGCAGCTGCCAGTTTCCGCCAATCTTCCCCCAGGCTACTTGAATCTGAATGATGCAGAATCGAGAAGGGTAGGAAAATACTGCATTTGTTGAAGCAATCATGATTAAATGTGTAAAAAATAGAATTCTGTTGGTCTCGTTTATTTAGCACAATGTTACTCAAAGGGGGGTCTGAGGGCCAGTGATGGTCCATAGCATAGATGAACATGGAATATGCATGTTTAGAGTTTATAGCAGTTTGACAAAGTAATTTTATGTCTGTTGACTTTAATAATAATTTTTAAAAATGGTGCACTGGTGCAGTGGCTTACACCTGTAATCTTAGCACTTTGGGAGGCCAAGGTGGGTGGATCACCTGAGGTCAGGAGTTTGAGACTAGCTTGCCCAACGTGGCAAAACCCTGTCTCTACCGAAAATACAAAAAATTAGCTGGACCTGGTGGTGGGCGCCTGTAATCCCAGCTACTGGGGAGGCTGAGGCAGGAGACTCACTTGAACCTGGGAGGCGGAGGTTGCAGTGAGCCAAGATCGTGCCACTGGACTCCAGCCTGAGTGACAAGAGCAAAACTCCATCTCAAAAAAAAAAGGGTAGGGGGCTCAGATTTTGTGTGTCATTTAAAAAAATTACTTAAGTAATTCATTTTTATTGTAATTTATTAGAATATCAGTCTGCAACGGATTGGAAATTTAAAATGATTTAGAATACATTTATTCTAAAGGCAGGGTATTTTCTCCAGTAATCTCTTGGTATGTATGAAATTAATACATCATTTCTAAAAAAAATGGTGAAATTCATAAAGGTATTATACATTGTTCATCTATTCATTGTTATGTTACAGAAACTCAATTTTCTGTTCACAGCAATGTAACGTGGATATTAAATGGGTAGATGGTGCAAAGCCTTTGTTGAAGATTAAAAGCCACTTAGAATCTACCATTTACACTCAAGTAAGTTTGCACCATCTGAATTTTGTCAATTTTTATACTTGAGTTTGTTTGATTAAAATAGACCATATTTGATTCCTACAGCAGTAGAGAAGATGTGACCTGCAAGATTTTCTCAAAATCTTGAGAAATAATAACATCTGGCCAGGTGCAGTGGCTCATGCCTGTAATCCCAGTACTTTGGGAGGCTAAGGCAGGAGGATTGCTTGAGCCCAGGAGTTCAAAGCTGCTGTGAACTATGATTGTGCCACTGCACTCCAGCCTGGAAGACAGAGTAAGACCCTGTCTCAAAAAAACAGCAACAAAAAAGGTCATTCTAGCTCATCTCAAATTACATGATCTTATTCTCATTAACTGATTTGAGCCTCACAGGACTCTGAAAGGAATGTGGAAGCCATAATCTCCATTTTATAGGTGAGGAAACTGAGGCTCAGGCAGGTTGGGTGACTTACCCAAGGTCACAGAGTAGTAATTAGGGGAATCAGGTCAAAACACACATTTCATTATTCTAGTTTCTGATGTAGTCCATGCTGTCTACAAAATGAGTGTATGTGGATTCCACGTAGGGCAGTTGGACTCCCTTGCCAGTGCAGTGCTGTGGTAAAGTCGGGTGTTGAATACCTGAGACTATCGTTCTGCTAACTTCCTGCTGTTACCTTTTCTTTATCAGTTCTGATCTTTGTTAATCTTTATCTTTTTCAGTTCAGACCTTTATTCCTGCTTATTTCATTAAAATAGAGAAGCAGCCCAAATCTACAGAACACACTAGTCAAAATTGGAATCAGAAAAATGTTTAGTTAGTTGGGCATAAATAGTGGCCTACCCCATGTGATTAGGTACACGCCAAATTTCCATGGTTTTGCTGCTTTCTGTGGTGCTCAAGAGCTGCTGAGCCTGGGCAATAGAATACCAGATAAATAGGTCTGCAAGATGCAGGAGGAGGGAGAGGTAGAGAGCTTGCATTTGAGGATAATGAATCAAATTTCATGTGGCTGTTTCCATCTGTGTTCCAGGATCTGCATGTGCACAAATTCTTCCATCATTGTCAGCTGATTCAGTCAGGCTCGAAAGAAGTTCCAGGGGAGCTCATTAAATATTTAAAGGTAAATGAACAGCAGCTTTCTGCAAAAGGTTTATTTTTCATGTCTTTCTGTTGCCACATGTTGGTGTGCAAAAAATAAAAGCAAACAGACACTTTAAAATATGTTTGGCTGTATTTCCTCGAGAGGATACTTTCTATTATGTATTTTTCCGTCATGTGGCTGTTTAGAAGCAGACAGCAGAGTGGCAACATTAGGAAGAAAATGTAATAGCCACAGTGCAACATCATAATTTTGAAACTCTCATGAAAATGTTTATTTCAGGCCCATAAATTGATTTTTCAAAGGCCTTTCTCTTCCTGCTTACTGCCCAATGAAGGTGGAGGATGCTGTGGGGAAAAGGGCCAGGAGGAATGGAATCACTTTGGCTTGGAATGAAATGTAAAACGGTTCCTGTGTCCACGAGTGATAGACTAACAAATGGGCCAGCTAAAAAAAGAGACGTATTTGATACATGTTGGAATATTACCTCTTACCACAGACTCTGTTTTTTCCCGGTGTGCTAGGACTACAGTGCATATCATAACTTGCCTGACAGTGGCTCTCTTCTTTTAATTGTTCCTTTAGTAAGATAGCCATAGCAAGTCTGAGGAAATTTTATTTTAAATGAAACATCTTTAGGATTTACCTTTGGACATATGCTATTACTTAATGATCTACTCAGGAAATGAAAATGTTTATTTCTTTTCGAGAGGTAATACGAGATAATCAAATCTATGGGTTCTGGAACCATCAACTGAGTTTGTATCCCACATCTGTCACTTACTAGCTCTGTAATTGACCATGACCATGTTATTTCTCTGAGACTTTGTTTCTTCATCTGTGGTGTGGGGATAACAATAATGCCCATCTTGTAGGGTGGTTGTGAGACTTAAATTACATAATGGGGCTGGGCGTGGTGTCTCACACCTGTAATCCCAGCACTTTGGGAGGCTGAGGCAGGAAGATTGCTGGAGCTCAAGAGTTCAAGATCAGCCTGGCCATCATTTTATCATCCACTTGTTAAGCTCTCGTTGTATATTATTTTCCTAGCTCTTTGAGGCTTGCAGAGAGGAATAACTTAGGGTTATTGTTCATAGGGGAACTTACAGTCTAACTGAAGGGACAGGACACATATAAGTTAATTGACAGTCTGTCCATAATACAATTAATAGTTCAAAGCAATATATGATTAAATGTCCAGTATTTGATACAGGATACAAGTGCTGAGGGTTCAGTGAACTGAGAAACTACTGTAGACTAAAGGGCTGCTGTCTTTTTGTTTTCTTTATTTTTTGGAGACGGAGTCTCACTCTGTTGCCCAGGCTGCAGTGCAGTAGTGCAAACTCACCTCACTGCAACCTCTACCTCCCGGGTTCAAGCAATTCTCTTGCCTCAGCCTCCCAAGTAGCTGAGATTACAGGCATGCACCACCATACCCAGCTAATTTTTGTATTTTTAGTAGAGATGGGGTTTCACCATGTTGGCCAGGCTGGTCTTGAACTCCTGAGTTCAAGTGATCCACCTGCCTTGGCCTCCCAAAGTGCTGGGATTACAGGCATGAGCCACTAAGCCTGGCCTGGTTTCTTATTTTATTCATTTATTCAGTAAGTCACCAAATATGTATTGATCATGTAGTATGGGCCAGACATTGCTCTGGGTGCCATGAATTGAATGAGGAACGGTTTAGACAGCATACCTGTTCTAGTTGTGGTACAGAGATTATAAACGAGTGCCATGAATAAAAGAAAGCAGGTTAATGAAATCCAACATGACCAGGAGTACATTCTACATAGAGTTGTCAGGGAAGGCCTATTGGGGGAAATGGCATGTCAAGCTGAACGGATGAGAGGAAGACAACCTTAGGGGATAAAGCCATGTAAAAGGATAACAGAATATCACAGTGGGTGTAAATACCTTACATCAGCATGTTTGAAGGACAGAAAAATAAAAGACCATGTAGCTGTAGCACAGTGTGCATTGCAGGGGGAAGATGGCAAGTGATGGGTTTGGAGGGACAGGCGGGGTATGTTGTAGGCATGGAAGCTTATGACAGGTCTTTGTTCGTGGTGATTTGTTTTGTTTTTAACTACAGAAAGGTGGCATTATCTAATTTGCATTTCAAAAGGAGCACTTTGGCTGCAGCAGTGTTGAGAATAAATGACAGAGGAGCGCTACTGGTAGCAGGGAATGCCCGTCTCTCTTTTCTACCTGGCACTGTTCTATTTATCATTCACTCTTTCACCTCTCTGAGGCCTCACCAGACATTCCCTACCCACTTGTGCACTCAGTTGCTTCTTGTGCATTTTGTACATCCCTTAATCGTGCTATTTACTGTTGATATTGCAATTATTTAGTTCCCTGTCTTTATCCCCTGTACACTGTGAATTACTTGATGATAGAAACCATGGCCTTTGTTTATTTATTTGGGTTTACTTTTGGTTTTTGTGTGCTTGGCTATTGGAAGTTCATTTGTTTTCCCTTTGTCAGATGAGAAAATGAATGGTTTCACTGAAGTGGGGATTTGTACTTGCCTTGAAAGGGCGGCCAGGATTTGGCTAAGATAATTCAAGAACAGTGAAGAAAGCAGAGATACCAGTTTGGCTTTGTAAAGAACGGTGATCGTTGTTTAAGCAGAAAACGCCAGTAAGATCTGAAATAACTTGGTCTTAATACTCTAGGCCAGGATTTCTCAACCTTGGCACTGTTGACATTTTGAGGTTGAATAATTCTTTGTCCTTGAGGGTCTGTGTGTGCTTTGGAGGATATTTAGCAGCATCGCTAGCCTCTATCCACTAGATGTCAGTATCACCCCCTGATTGTAACAACCAAAACCATTTCCAGACATTGCCAGATCAATCGGGGACGAAATGGCCCCTGGTTGAGAACCACTGCCATAGGCTATGTGGAGACATCAAAAATATCTTGGCAGGAGGTGGTCTAATGTAACAAGTATTTGAGGAAGATTAATTTAGAAATGAGAGTCGGATGTATTGAGAGTAAAGAGAAACGGGACAGAGACCTGCTAGAAAGAAAAGAATTTAGATTATTTCAGTCATCGATTAGGGTCTTGAAGACAGACTGTGGCAAGAGTCGGAATCTGGGAAAGCGAACTTACGAATTTTTTAAATACAGAGACTTGATTGATCCACCTCTCTGTTTCCCCTAGCGCTACACATTGAATTGATATAGAAAGATTATCAGTGAGGTTTGTTTCCTTTATTTTGGTTGGCTGGTTGAGTGAATGAATGTGGAGAGAAGGGAAGAAAGAAGAAAGAAATTGAACAACTTTCACTGTTTGTATCATTTCTCGTATATAAGATCACATTTCTTCTTTTTAATGTTTGTAACGAACTTATCATTGTAGACAGAGTGTTAGCACTTCGAAGGAAATGTATTGTGAGATTATTAGACTGCAAAACTACCTCCGTTTTGTAGGGTGATGGTGTAGAGCCTATTACATATAGAACCACTCTTTATTGAATTCCACTTAACTTCTCACCAGATTAACTGATGGCCCGCATTCCCCTGTAAGACATACAGAATGCCTGGGAGTTAGTAGGTGCATCTCCAGTATCATCTCCAAACGTGTCTCGTCCTCCCCACTGCCCCAGGCAATTGAGTGTTGGTTTACCAGGAGTCAGTTGTCATTTTTCCAAAATCTGTTTATCCAAATTATACTTGTTACCTTGAGTAAAGTAGTTAACATTAAATTAACAAAATCTGAGTGCCAAATAGAGGTGTGGATTAAGTAATTAACAAAAAAGCCCCCTGTCCCATGGAAAGCTCATATTCAAGCGAGCTTATACGCTAGTCAATGTATTTCTCATTACTTAATTTTTTTGCTGTTTCACATTTGCAAATTTTATCATATTTCTGTTTGTTTTCATAACTAATAATGACTTAATTTTAGTGTTTGCATGCCATGGAGATCCAAGTCATGATACAGTTTCTACCTGTAATTCTTATGCAACTCTTCCGAGTTCTCACAAATATGACCCATGAAGATGACGTTCCTATCAACTGCACCATGTGAGTTTCAGTGTTATAATACAAAGATGCTATTTATTTGAGATCTTTCTTATTTTTTAATGGAGGTATTCATTACTATAAACTTCCCTCTTACTATAAACTTCCCTCTTAGAACTGCTGTTGGGCCGGGCGTGGTGGCTCATGCTTGTAATCCCAGCACTTTGGGAGGCTGAGGCGGGCGGATCATGAGGTCAAGAGATCGAGATCATCCCGGCCAAAATGGTGAAACCCCGTCTCTACTAAAAATACAAAAATTAACTGGGCGTGGTGGCGTGCGCCTGTAGTCCCAGCTACTCAGGAGGCTGAGGCAGGAGAATTGCTTGAACCCGGGAGGTGGAGGTTGCAGTGAGCTGAGATCACACCACTGCACTCCAGCCTGGCGCCTGGCGACAAAGCGAGACTCTGTCAAAAAAAAAAAAAAAAAAAAACTGTTGTTGCTGCTGCATTCCTCAGGTTTCAGTATGTTAAGTTTTCATTGTCATTTGTCTCAAGATATTTTAAATTTTCCCTTTTCTTTTTTGACCCAAGAACATGTTGTTTAATTTCCACCTATTTTGAATTTTCGACAGTTTCACCTGTGATTGATTTCTAGTTTCATTCCATTGTGGTTGGAAACAATACTTGATATAATTTCAGTCTTCTTAAAATTCTTAAGGCTTGTTGTGTGGCCTAACATATATGGTCTATCCTGGAGACTATTCTGTGTGCTCATGAAAGGAATGGATATTCTGCTGGTGTTGGATGGAGTGTTCTGTATGTGACTGTTAGATCTATTTGGTCTAAGTGTAGTTCAAGTCCAATGTTTCCTTATTATTTTTGTCTGGTTGATCTGTCCATTGTTGAAGGTGGGGTATTGAAGTCCTCTATTATGGTATTGCAATATATTTCTGCTTTCATGTCTGTTAATATTTGCTTTATGTATTTAAGAAGGTACGTAAGTTCCAATTGAATGTTCTCCAATTATGTAAATGTCCTACAATTGTGTTGTCCAGTATAGCAGCCACCAGCCACATGTGGCTAGTGAGCACTTCAACCGGGGTTGGTTCAGCTGAGGAACTGAATTCTTTTTTTTTTTCTTTGAGACGGAGTTTTGCTCTTGTTGCCCAGGCTGGAGTGCAATGGCATGATCTCGGCTCACTGCAACCTCCGCCTCCCGGGTTCAAGCGATTCTCCTGCCTCAGCTCAGAGATTACAGGCACCTGCCACCACGCCCAGCTAATTTTCTATTTTTAGTAGAGATGGGATTTCACCATGTTGGTCAGGCTGTTCTTGATCTCCTGACCTCAGGTGATCCACCCTACCCGGCCTCCCAAAGTTCCGGGATTACAGGCATGAGCCACTTCCCCCAGCCGGAACTGAATTTTTGATTGTGCTTAATTTTAATTTTAATCAATTTAAATAGTCACAGGTGACTAGGGATGCATACTTAACAGAATGTGGCCCTAAGTCATCAATTTTTACTCGAAAGAATAAGGAAGTATTATTTTTATATGAAAACAAACAAGGATATATTGTAGAGTAGAATGCAAAATACACCTGAATTTTGAAATCAAAATAGGATACCTAAATTGTGGGCTCAGTGCTGGAAGTTTCTGGCTTTGCTGCCTCTGCTGTTGCCACAACCTCTTCCACCAGGCCTCACACCACAGCCACACACCATTTGCGTGCATCGCTGCTGTTGCGAACAGTGTAGCTGAAAATAGAAGAAGCTTTAGGCCAGTGGTTTTCAAAACGTGGTTCCTATGCCAGCAGCATCAGTATCACCTGGGAACTTAGTAAAATTGTTAATCATTGAGCTTCACTCCCGACCTATGAAATCAGGAACTCTGGGAGAGGGGCTGAGCAATCTATTAAAAGGTGCTTCTGATATATGCTAAACTTTAAGGAGCACTGCTAGTCTCTTTCCGCCAATTATAATTCATATCATTACCCCTGCCCTGTCTCTCCCTTCCTTTTCCCCCTATCTGTTGGCATGCTTTTCATTGTATCTTTCTATTGTCTTCCTTTTATTGTCACCAGAGGGGATATCAATATTTCCCTGATTTGAAGTCTTTTACTACCTAGTAGCTACCATCATGCTTCAGACACATACAGAGAATTACAAACAGATGTAACAGCTGGGTTGTCAAATTTTAAAGTATCCTCCTTTTGAACTAGGAAATATGTTTTATAAGGCCTGAGCATGTTAGATGCTGAAGTCTTTGTTACATCTAAACTATCACCATTATACCTAATGCAGTCATCTCACTTTTAATTATTCAGACAGTGTTAGATGTTTTGGGGGTTAGACATGATGATCTTACTTAAGAATCACAGTATGATAATTCATTATAGCATGACATGCTGACTCTTGTGACTGTCATTCCAGGGTTCTCTTACATATTGTATCAAAGTGCCATGAAGAAGGCTTGGATAGTTATTTAAGATCATTCATAAAGGTTTGTGGAGTAAAGTTTCTTTCTGAGCAATTTGTTTTATGTGACAATGTTGTCTTACAGTTCATTTTTTGTTTGTTTGTTTATTTGTAGTATAGCTTCCGACCTGAAAAACCAAGTGCTCCTCAGGCCCAGCTGATACATGAAACCCTGGCTACTACGATGATAGCAATATTGAAACAGTCTGCAGATTTTTTGGCAATAAACAAATTGCTAAAGGTAGGAACACGGCACACAGCAAGGAACAAAAACAGCCATAGACATACTTTTTTGATATCTTCCCATTTCACTTCTAGTCTTTCATCCTTTTGACACGTGACCCATCCTCTCCCTACCACTTTGCCCATGCATCCTTTTCCTGAAGTTCTCCACAGAACCTTCTTCACCCTACCCCCCTCCCCACCCCCTGCCCTCAATTAAATGTACAAAAGAAAGAATTTTGGATCAGATAGACCTGAGTATCCATCACAAAATAGTTTTGTGACCTGGGGCCAGTTACTTAGCATTTCAGAGCCTCCGAGTCCTCATTTCTAAAATATAAGTAAATCATTTAACACATGGTTCCTGGCACATCATGGGCACTCAAGAAATGGTAGCTCTTATTATTGTCACTATTTTTATTACATCTTATATTAATGGTAGAATTAAGAGTATTTTGGGGTATATCTGATTGAGGCCTCTCTCTGCTCTTCAAATTACATGATGTAGGCAAAGGTAAAGGTCTAGGCTACTTAGGCTGCACTAATGTCACATCAAGGGCAGGGCTGGGGCCCAAGCTAAGTATAGGTGGTAATAAGATTCATCATCTGTAGAGCATTTAAAACAGTAACAAGATAAACTAGAAGTTGGTTTGCTCTTATTACCATGTGTGGGCAATGAGAAGCAATGTTGGGGATAAAATATTCCTCCACAGTGGGACAAAGATTCCCACCCTTCCTTTGGCTATTACCAGTCAACCCTGAAGTACAATAGAACCTTTTTGCTAAAACCATTTGCAGATATTCTATGAGACTTTGGTAGTGACTTGGGAGCATTGGAAAATGTTAGTAAAGTTCAAAGACAAGACCCATATTGATGTGTCAAACTTTGCTAAGCTTCAAAGATTTGGTAACTGTTAAAAATTTTTGTTCTTTCTTTTTTTTAGTACTCATGGTTTTTCTTTGAAATAATTGCAAAGTCGATGGCCACATACTTGTTGGAAGAGAATAAGATTAAGGTAAGTAAATTAAGATAAAGAATAACTTTTAGGCCAGGCACGGTGGCTCACGCCTGTAATCCCAGCACTTTGGGAGGCCGAGGTGGGTGGAACACTTGAGGTTGGGAGTTCGAGACCAGCCTGACCAACATGAATAAACCCTGTCTCTACTAAAACTACAGAATTAGCCGGGCATGGTGGTACATGCCTATAATCCCAGCTATTTGGGAGGCCGAGGCAGGAGAATCACTTGAACCCAGGAGGCAGAGGTTGTGGTGAGCCAAGATTGTGCCATTGCACTGCAGCCTGGGCACCAAGCGTGAAACTTTGTCTCAAAAACAACAACAACACAAAAGATTAACTTTTAATTGGCAAATGATAATTGTATATATTTATAAGAGTAATATTTGATGTAGACCAAAAAAAGCTAATTTTACTCTCAGATAGTCATGCAAATACCCTTTTATATTTAAAGGCTCCTAGTGCTTGGCTTTTTCAATGTTGCTTATGAAAGCAATGGATGTTTTGCATAAATCTGAGGTCTCACAGTTGATATGTTCTGACCGTCTAATATGCAGAGACTTTTCCACATAGATTCTTTCCTATAATCATTTGCTATATACAACTCATCACCTTAGAAGGTTTGCCTTTGTCTTATGGCTTACAAATATCACTTGAGAAGACTCATTTGGTTAAATCAGATATAATCTTTGTCCATGCATGTGCAGTGTTACAAGAACTTTACTAGATATGATTCTGGAATGTGATGTATACTTTTAGTTGTAATTTTTAATTGTTTGAAAGGTACAAAAATATTTTCTTATTCATAGGAATGATAAATCCAAGACCTTGTGAAGTACAAAATATTCACCTTATACTTATTTTTTATCAGAATTTTCATAGAATACGTTTACTGAAAATGAAGTGCACATATACCTTGTGTGCCAAGAAAAAAGTAGAATGAAAACTGGGATGTGGGGGCCAGGTGCTGTGGCTCATGCCTGTCATCCCAGCACTTTGAGAGGCTGAGGCAGGTGGATCATGACGTCAAGAGATTGAGACCATCCTGGCCAACATGGTGAAATCCCATCTCTACTAAAAATACAAAAATTAGCTGGGCGTGGTGGCAGGTGCATGTAGTCCCAGCTACTCTGGAGTTTGAGGCAGGAGAATCACTTGAACCCAGGAGGCGGAGGTTGCAGTGAGCCAAGGTCATGCCACTGCACTCCAGCCTAGAGGTAGAGCGAGACTCTGCCTCAAAGAAAAAGAAAAGAAAGAAAAGAAAAAAAAAACAAAAACAAAACAAAACTGGGATGTGTCTATATCTCAGAAGCATGATATTCCAAAGTTGGGGCAGAACGACCCATTCTTGCTCATAACCTCAGTCAGGTAGATAGTTAGAGATCCAGATAGTTCCTGTAATGATACAGAGTCAAGAGCATCTTGAACTAGTGATATCATTTTTAAGTTGGGAGAACAATTATACTTCAGTTTTAAGATATATTTATTCATAGACTATGTTTGAAAGTAAAAATGGCAACTGATTTACACCTTTGGGAACTCTGACTTTCTTCTGTGCCTATTTCATTTCAGCTTCCCCGAGGCCAGAGATTTCCAGAGGCATATCATCATGTCTTACATTCACTGCTTCTTGCAATAATTCCCCATGTGACTATTCGGTATGCGGAGATTCCCGATGAATCCAGAAATGTGAATTATAGTTTGGCTAGCTTTCTGAAGGTGAGTTAAAGGCAGCTGGAAAGTGGTAATTTCTTTGAAATAATTGCAAAGTCGATGGCCACATACTCAAAGTCGATGGCCACATACTCTTCATTGATAGGAAGCCCAAGAAAAAAATTAACCACTTTCTAGAGACTCAGCTAGGTTATCATAAGACTGTTGGAAAACCTAGGTTGCTTCCAAACCTTGGTTATTGTGAACAGTGCTGCAACAAACATCTCTTTGATGCACTGATTTTCTTCCTTTTGGGTATATATCTAAGAGTAGAATGTTGGATCGTATGGTAGCTCTATTTTTAGTTATTTGAGAAACCTCCATAGAAGACATTGGCTTCTGTTCTGTGTGGTGATTCAAAGACGTGAGAGGCTGGCTGGGTACACGGTGGCTCATGCCTGTAATCCCAGCACTTTCGGAGGCTGAGGTGGGCATATCACATGAGGTCAGGAGTTCGAGACCAGCCTGACCAACATGGTAAAACCCTGTATCTACGAAGAATACAAAAATTAGCCGGGCATGTTAGCAGGCACCTAATCCCAGCTGCTTGGGAGACTGAGGCAGGAGAATTGCTTGAACTTGGAAGGTGGAGGTTGCAGTGAGCCAAGATCATGCCACTGCACTTAAGCCTGGGCAATAGAGTGAGACTCCGTCTCAAAACAAAACAAAAAAAGATGTGAGAAGCTATCTTAGTAGTCAAATTTAAATACATATATGAGATAAAGGTGATAGCAGTAATACCAGAAATACAAACAAATCTGTTCTCGATAGTGGTTATACTAATTCACATTCCCACCAAAGGGCAGGAGGGCTCCCCTTTCTCCATATCCTCACCAGCATTTGTTATTGGCTCTTTTGAATAAAAGCCATATCTTTTAGCTTAATTGATCACAAATTTGTCCCTATCCCCCAATGAAATGACTAATTAATTAAATCAGAGGACACATACAGGTGCCCTAGTCAGAAGGCAAGTGTTGCTTGTTGCACACAGTGTTTTTTAATATAGTTTGAATGTTTATTTAAATGGGAGCACGTACTTTCTAGGTTGCCACTGTCCCTACCACTCCTTATTATACCCCTAAGCCTCATGCATTTCAATCGCTGGTAGCTAGTTAATGAAATATTGAATTCTTTGAATTTCACAGAAATATTCTAGGTGCTATGAAGGATATAAACAAAAAGATCATTCTTATTGTCCAGTCTAGGTGAGATGACAGGAAAATAATAAGCAAAAGATAAGCTCATATCGAATGAAGTGTTTAAAGGGATCCATGGGCCAATGTAGTTAAGGAACATGGAATTTCATGCGAACCTTAAAGAATGAACAAGGTCAGATAGAAGTAGTGATAGAATTGCTATCACAAAGCATGCTTTGCCCACCTATAGTCCCAGCTACTTGAGAGACTGAGGCAGGAGGATTGTTTGAGGCTGTAGTACACGATGACTGTGCTACTACACTCTAGCCTGAGTGACAGCAAGACTCTGCCTGTCTCTTTTCTTTTCTTTTTTTTTTTTTTTTTGACACAGAGTCAAAGGAAGTCAATGAGATCTATTGGCAAATGAAGCTGGAAAGTAAGTTGGGACAAGATTGTGAGTGTTCTGGAATGGCAAGCTAAGGAGTTTGAAATTATTAGAGACAATAGGGAACTATTGGAAGCTTTGGGACAGGAAAATGTCACGATTAGGGCTAGGACTTAGAGGTTAACCTGGAAGCAGATGGATGGAGACATGAGAGGCATGAAGACTAAGGAGGCTAACTGCGGTTTTTCAGTTGCAAGGTAGTGAGAGCTTTAACTAGGAGAATGAGAGCAGGCAAATATGAATAAGTTAGGGCTGTCACAGAGAAGGGAGGTTTTAGGCCTTGACTTCACTGAACACAAAAACCCTTTTGGTCTGAATTATTAATATATACATAGTCAAGCCTCACTTTCTGCAGCTAACGGACTACCCTACACTTCCCTTTGGAAGTGGGAGTTGACCAAAATGAGGTCAACTCACTTGGGCTTTGGGAGTTGACCAAAATGAGGAAATGTAGCTAAATAGATTACAGATATGTATCTGTGCCTGTGTATATACGTGTGTATATGTATAGATAAGTGTATATTTGTGTGTGTGACTATATATACATCTTGTTCTGAAATTTGGATAATTGAAGCCCTTCAGTCCCAATTCCAGTGATGCCACTTGTCCTTTATCTTTTTCCTTAAGGTCACCAGAAGCTCAGAAAGTTAGCTATAAAAATGAAAATGTCTTTCTTTTTGTGTAGAACTAATTTTGAATTTTTAAAACTTTACATTCTTAAACTTTATACTTTTAGAATTATGTAACCCTTATTTTTGTTTTGGTTTCTATAGCGCTGCTTGACACTAATGGATAGAGGATTTGTTTTCAATTTGATAAATGACTATATATCTGGATTCAGCCCCAAAGATCCTAAGGTAAGTTACAATGACACGATTGTAGTGGATGTCAGACATCTGAGCATAAGATCAAAAGTGACATTTATTCTCTTGTAGGGAATTTGGAACCGTTGTTTTTCTTTAGGTACTTGGAGTATAGACATATCTAAAAGCAAGAAATACTGAATTGTGTTTTGGGGGTCCCCAGGACTCCCCACATGTTCAGTAGTTCGTTCTAAGGATTCACAGACTCAACATGTAGTTGTACTGATGGCTAAGATTCATGAGTGTGACATGATGAGGATACTCAGCTGAATCAGGAAAGGAAAAGACATCAGATGGGGTGGGTAGCAGTCCACATGCAGGCTTTCTGAGCTCTTTCCCTCTGTGAAGGGCCCCATAGAGCACAGCCTCCTTCCAGCAGCGAAAATGCACTTGTAAGTGTGCAATATTTCTGATCAAGGAAGGCTGTTGAAAACTCAGCATTGAGGATCTTTATTGGGGGCTGATTACGTGTTGGAGGCTGGTCAAAATTCCAGACTCAGAAAGGAAAGCAAAGCAGGTGTTCACTATAAATCACATTGTTTGTACAAATAGTCCAAGCAGGCTGACACAGAAGGCGCAACTTATCATGTAGGGAACGTTTCAAAATTTCATTTTTTAGATGCCAGCCAACAAGCAGGCCTTTTAAGGGATAGTAATCTTGGACCTGCTATGTTAACTCTTTCCTGTACGGGTCGCATCTCAAGGTACACTTAGAATACTAAGCACTTCCATTTTGAAAATTAATGTGCTGTATTATATTCTTAAAATAGCAAATGCCTACTAAATATGAGCTAATGTATCATTTCTTTACATTTAGGTTCTGGCCGAATACAAGTTTGAATTTCTGCAAACAATTTGCAATCACGAACATTACATTCCTCTGAACTTGCCAATGGCATTTGCAAAACCTAAACTGCAGCGGGTTCAAGGCATGTATTTGCATTTTCCATCATTTGAGTTTGTTCTTTCCATGTTTTGCTAGCACTAGTGTAGTATAATGTTTTCTAGGTAAACCAGTCAACTTGAAGGTAATCTCAGAATAGTTGCTATTTGAAGTCCATTAATGGTTTTCTGCATTTCCTCCATAATATCAGTGATAATATTCATATTTTATACATATTCGGTGTTAACAGATTTCTGCTTAAACGCAGTTGTCAGATACTAGTGGAATTGCTCTCTGTAGTAGTATTTGGGATCTTGTATAAGACTAAATTAAAAAAACATATAAATGCACTTCTGCTCAAAGCATCAGAAAATGTAGATAGAGTAAAATAGTAACATGTATGTGCTGAATTTATGAAATGCCTTCAGTTATCTCCATTGTTCGTTTTATTGAATGCTTTGTTGTATAGCACTATTCTTATGTTACTATGTTTTTTATTTGTCCCTTTTCTTTTCGTATATTAATTAGATTTTTTTTCATTTGCGGTGGACCGTTTGACTTCAGTAGGTAGGTTTAACTCGGTTCACTCTAAATTAGCTTGCTGTTTTTGAAAACAATTGATCTGATGAATTGCTAAGATGGATGGGGGCTTTGTTTGCTTTTCAAATCCTCCCTAGGCAAAATGAGGCTTTAGTTAAAGTAGCCAGAAAATCTAGGAGGCAGTGTGTTTGTTTACTTTTAAAATAAGATTGAGTGTTGCTAGAGCAATCAACTTTAAAACATCTTCCCTCAAAATACAAGTTCCTGCTGCAAGCCAGCATAGAGGCCATGGTTGGGGAACTGGAAGTTACTTGTTTTGTTTTAGTATGTCACCTCTTAGGCTTGCCTCTTTCTCTCAGATGCTGTTTAGTGACACCTTGGCCAGAATTTTGCAGGTGTAGATGAAACCACCTGATTGGATTTATTCAAATCACCGAAGTAACAAATTGATTACCATTAGTAAAATCTACCCAGATAAAGCCACCTTTGTTAGTGAGTGCTGGGCCTTGTACATAGAAGGTGATGGGGATTCGCAAAAGAGCATGACTGATGCAGGAAGAAAATAATCTGCCCTGGTCTGTTTAGAAGTATCTGCTGAGTGGTGGTTTTAGTGATGGAGTTATAGCCAGTGAAAAATGGAGAAAAAATATTTTTAAACCATAGCACTCCTATTCAACTACCCCCTTATTCGATTCTGAGCATGAATAGCTCACGTACTTCACCCAATATTTATTTATAACTATGAGGAAGTCAGGAAAAAGAAGGGGTGGACAGATCATCAGGATTTAGGATTAAATTGGACTACTTGCAGCATTTAAGTCCCAACTGAATATAAAGCATTATATTAAGTGCTGAAGAGGCCAAAAGCGAAATAGAAAACATATCCTTCAGCTTTATGGCCTATCTAACTAAATAGTAGGGGAGAGGAAATAAAGATAGTAGAAATCTACCAAAATTGCCAAACTTGGCCAGGCATGGTGGCTCAAGCCTGTAATCCCAGCACTTTGGGAGGCCAAGGTGGGTGGATCACAGGGTCAGGATTTTGAGACCAGCCTGGCCAATATGGTGAAATCCTGTCTCTACTAAAAATACGAAAAAATTAGCCAGGCATGATGGTGCATGCCTGTAATCTCAGCTACTCGAGAGGCTGAGGCAGACGAATTGCTTGAACCCACGAGGCGGAGGTTGCAGTGAGCCAAGATCATGCCACTGCACTCCAGCCTGGGTGACAGAGCAAGACTCCATCTAAAAAAAAATATTACTAAACTTGATCACAGTCCCCTATAAGTAGTTATAAGGCAAGTCCCAACCATGATATTAACATCTGGGGTTTAAAATAGACCAAGGATCTCGGCCAGGCATGTGGCTCATGCCTACAATCCCAGCACTTTGGGAGGCCAAGGCAGACAGATCACCTGAGGTTAAGAGTTCGAGACCAGCCTCGCCAACATGGTGAAACCCCGTCTCTACTAAAAATACAAACACACACACACACACACACACACACACACACACACATATTAGTTGGGCATGGTGGTGTGCACCTGTAGTTGCAGCTACTTCAGAGGCTGAGGCAGGAGAATCGCTTGAACCCAGTAGGCAGAGGTTGCAGTGAGCTGAAATTGCGCCACTATGCCCCAACTGGGGCAACAGAGTGAGACTCCATCTCAAATAAATAAATAAATAAAATAGACTGAGGATCTTAAAGGAAGAGAAAGACATAGTTTGAAGTGATCATTTTCTTATATAAAAGATTTGTTTTTGAGTAATGATGGATTAGAATGAAGTGAGGCTATTTTCCTTATTGTTTTTATGGCCCATGTATATATTCAGCCCAATATGTATTATTTATGAAAACAGTCAATGCTGTTAGAATATTGTTGTTTACTTTTTCTTTTCCCACTTTATAAGTATAAATAGATAAGTAAATCAAACATTATTGTATAGAATTATTCAAATTTATAGTTGTGACAAAGTCTCTTCAGCTATAAAGAAATATGTTAAAATATTGCAAAATATATAATTATTTTATTGTAGGTTCTACCCTAGGATTTCTGTAAGTTTAAAAGAATCTAGGGGGAAAAATAGGGGAAAAAAATCTAGGGACTTTCTTCCTGACTGAAATGATCATTAAAGCTATCATCTAGCCCAAAATATGAGTGCTAGTATCTTGTATAATTTTGCATGCTTATTCTAGATGTTAAAAGAATTGCTCAGAATCATTAATCATAAAAATCATAGCTCTTGCTAGCATGAACACATATTATTAAATAATATAGTATTTTAATTATAGTCATTTTTTGAATATTTTCATAAATGGGCTATAAATTTCATTGTACTGCAGATTCAAATCTCGAATACAGTTTATCAGATGAGTATTGCAAGCATCACTTCTTGGTTGGTCTACTTCTGAGGGAAACTTCCATTGCTCTTCAGGACAATTATGAGATCAGATATACAGCTATCTCTGTCATAAAGAACCTTTTGATAAAACACGCATTTGACACAAGATACCAGCACAAGGTAAGGATATCCATGCAGTCATCAGTCTCACACCGGTAAATTTCTGCTATGATTTTTTTATACAAGATGAAGTTTTTATGGTAAGGAGCATTATATAAGCCTTGAGGAAAATTCATTTTTGCAAATAAGATTTTTGTTTCAAATCATAAGGGTTTTTTGTTTTTTATTGAGACAAGAGTCTCACTCTGTCTCCCGGGCTGGAGTGCAGTGGCATGATCTTGGCTCACTGCAACAACTTGAACCTGGTTCAAGCAATTCTTCTGCCTCAGCCTCCTGAGTAGCTGTGACTACAGGCAAGCACCACCACACCCGGCTAATTTTTCTATTTTTTTAGTAGAGATGGGGTTTTACCATGTTGCCCAGGCTGGTCTTGAACTCCTGGCCTCAAGCAATACACCCGCCTCAGGCTTCCAAAGTGCTAGAATTACAAGCATGAGCCACTGTGCCTGGCCTCAAATCATTAGGTTTTTAAAAATACCATTTAGGACCGGGAGCAGTAGCTCATGCCTGTAATCCCAGCACTTTGGGAGGCTATGGTGGGTGGATCGCTTGAGGCCAGGAATTTGAGACCAGCCTGGCCAATATAGTGAAACCCCATATTTACTAAACATACAAAAATTAGCCAGGCATGGTGGCACACACCTGTGGTCTTAGTTACTCTGGAGGCTGAGGCAGGAGAATCATTTGAACCTCGGAGGCGGAGTATCCAGTGAGCCGAGATCATGCTGCTGCCCTTCAGCCTGGGTGATAGAGTGATACTCTTGTCTCAAAAATATATATATATATATATTGTTTAGTTAACTGTTAAAAGAAATACACTGTTTTCTCAAATCATATTTGAAGAACAACATAACTGCTTCATGATTATTATATAAACTGATTATGAATTTTTAAAAAAATTATTCTGTGAAATATATGCTTTAATATGACTTTAAATATATATAATATATAAAATATGTAATAAGTTTTTCTTACTGAAAAAAATGGGATGGTGTTACTATAAATAGCTGTGGGTGTGGCTGTACATTTTATGTACATTACACTGTTGTCTATGAGTAATAATCACAGCTACAGTTGCTATTTACTGCACCTTTTTTTTTTTTTGGGAGGGAGTCTCACTCTGTTACCCAGGCTGCAGTGCAGTGGCACAGTCTCAGCTCACTATAGCCTCTGCCTCCCGGGTTCGAACAATTCTCCTGCCTTAGTCTCCCGAGTAGCTGGGACTGCAGGCACACACTGCCATGCTCAGCTAATCTTTGTATTTTCAGTAGAGATGGGGTTTCACCATGTTGGCCAGGATGGTCTTGATCTCCTGACTTCATGTTCTGCCTGCCTCAGCCTCCCAAAGTGCTGGGATTTACAGGCATGAGCCACTGTGCCAGGCGTATTTACTGTACTTCTAACATATATTGAAATCTTACTAACATTAAATTCTGTTGGCTTGAAAAAGTAAACTGCAAACCGTATGGATTTAAAGTGCTGTAATTTACTTCCACTGTGTCATAAATCTCTCTAGGAAACATAATATTGTTTCATAATAAATATCCTTGTCTTTTTACATTCCAATATAAATAAAATTGTGATCTCATTTGTTGTCGTAGTCATTTTGGAAAGCTGAGTTGCAGATGTATTTTATTCTTTTCCTACAGTATTCCCATTTGTCCTTTATAAACAGAAAATGCCTACCAGTGACATCTACTCACATTCCTTGAATTACAGTGATTTTTT